>VKOC01021946.1:0-46837 GCA_009364415.1 Spea multiplicata
AAAGTGCAATAGATTTTTTTAAAAAAGAATTATGAAAGGTGCAAGCTAAATGTAGATTATTTGATTAGGCGTTCAACGATCTGTCGAAATGTTTTTTTTTTCAATTACATCAAAGCTGCTTGGGTTCCTCCTAATCACATCTTGGAATTGATAGGATGCATTAGAGGTATTGATAATATGAGGTTCTATAACTTGATGTCATAAAGATGATGCCATAAGACCGGAAGAGAATAGCTCTAATGGACACCAAGACTCCAAAAAAAAAATTATATAATGGCTTTTTTATAAACCACTGAATTCTAAAGTTAATGTCAATTAAAACGACTAATTGGGTTATCCACTAAAGCCTAAAAGCTGCTTATAGATGATTCTAAAACTACCCAGTAACTTCTGATTATTCAATAATAAAACTCATCCTAATCAATGTTACATTACTTTTAAATGGTTCAGCGCCTTTTAACTAATATACTATATATATATATATAAGTAATATAAATATCTAATTATGATTATATTATATTATTATATCTAATTAAATGTTATTTATTTATATCTAATTATATTATATATATTTTATTATATCTAATTAATGTTAAATATATAAATTTATTTTATTAAAAAAAGTCTTTAAATTATTTATATATTTTGAATATATATGTAATAATATATTAAGAAACTCATGATCCCAGTGGTATGATCCACTTGCTCCTCATTTCTGCACAAATTAGAAATTAGGAAGAATGGGGCAGGCAGCGCGTAGCGTCAAAATTCATTTTTAACCCCCGACACCTGTGTGGTATATCTAGAAATCTCGTACACTTGATATTTTTTTTCTCTCAAATGTATTAACTGAGCTGTTAACACCTGCGTGTTTATTTCCAGATATACCGCTCCCTTCCATGGTTCTATTTTGAAAGAATGCTATGGAACTAGGTTGTCGGAAGATGGACGCTCTGTACCGGCCGCGTGCCTTGGGGGATGTTAGAAATAAGGTCACAGAGGCTCAGCTTGGTTGGAAAGATTTTTGTGAATTTTCCCCGTAGTATGGACTTGCGCGGCACTTAAGCTGTGATCTGTGTTTCAAGTTTCATAGGAGCAGAGTTGGCGTTAATTAATTACGCACAGCTTATGGGCCATCACAGTCCTCCGGAGGGATATCGTAGGTAAACTTGACCCTAAAACTAGATCTACACATTCCTTTAGTGTAATATATATATATATATATCAAAGAATGCAGGAAGTCCTTGTACTAAGTCAGGGGCGTCCAACCTGCAGCCCTCCAGTTGCTGCAGGACTACATGTCCCATAATGCTCTTTTAGCTAAGAGGTATGGGAGATGTAGTCCTGCAACATCTGGAGGGCCGCACGTTGGACAGCCCTGAGCCCTGTACTAAGTTATATGTCTGGCCCTAGGCAGGTACCACTTGTTCAATATGAAAACTCTACCGAGTTGTGGAGCACATGGCTCATCTTGGATGATCAGTAAGCTCTGAAAGCTCTCCTGGTTATCAGTCCTTTCTAACGCTCGTTCAAACCTCTTCAGGTCATGCTGAGAATGCTTCCAATCACCTTAGTACATAGGCTTTATCAGGGTCATCTTTTAGGGCAAATAAAAGCAGCTTCCCAGAGCCCAAACGCTCTTGGGTTCTCGCAGGCGCCCAGTATACCCATTGAGTATAACAAGGGGATGAAGCAGCTTTTAGGGAAGAACAGCTACTTAAGGGACACTTTTCATGACACATTACAGCGTAACAAGCATCGGATTTGACATCATAGTCATGTTGAGATTGAACCAAGATCCTCAGTGCAGTCCAAGAAGGCAATGGATTGAATAGAATGAACCAGGATCATTGCTTTATCTCCTAAATTGAGCGCTATCTACTAACCTTTGCTCTGTTAATATTCTCCAAGACCTTGCGAAGACCTCGATTGTGCCACTTTGCATTTTTTGGAAAAAACCTGCACATCTGCAAAAACCTACTTTTATGATCTAAGCAATACACGCACGTCCCACAAGGACGATTCTCGGCTTCAGCAGAAGACGGAATCTGTTCTGCTGACAGAATGCTTACAAGAAGGATTGTATTTACATATCGGCTGTAACATCTCGTACAGATGTTCTCCGTGGGTTTTAATGACCGTTCGACGCAGCATTTGTTTGGAAACAATGATAAAGTATTCTCTTATCTTATTTCCAGGTCTCATTATGCGCACAATGCCATTTAACATCCATCATCTTTTAATTTTTCATTATATTTCGGTAGTTTGTTCTGAGTTGGCCAAGTTCACTGCTTAATATATTCCGGAACAGCTCATTAAATGTTTCTGTGTTAAAAATGTGCAAAATCAACAAAAAAAAAGACTTGTTAATAACGGGCAGCGCTGTGCATTTCTTCAGAGATAACCATCTTCCTATATTATTATATTCAGTTAAAAATATCACTGCTATAGTAACAATTTACTTTTAGTAAATGGGGAGGTTAGCTCATTAGTAGCTAAACTTCTTTTAAAGACGCTAATGATACTAATAATGAAACATTTTATAAAAAAAACCCCTCCTATTTCTATCTAAGTAACAAGTTTATTGTATTTTGTATTAAATCTCTTTGTACTATTACAAAGTCAATGCATTCCGCAATAAGAGGGTAATTCTGTGTGGTACATTACATTTTATGCTGATTGTCCCAAATTAGTTGCCTTGGTTCATTTACAATATCCAAGGCATCCCCCAGCTTCTGCAAATTCTTCTGTGTTTCACATCCAATGAGTCCAAAATTGAATTCATTTGGTGAACTAAATGCTCCATTTGGTACAATAAGTGATCCGTTCAAGGAAGCCCAACCATGAGTTCCAACATTAGTGAAGTTACCATTTTCCAAGCTTCTCCTAGTTTCTTGTCCAAGTTGAGTCTCCATTGATTACAACATGAAATTAACTGGGTACACTTAATGTTCCATTTGTCAGATATGTGGCATGAAATCCTCATTCTTATTCAGTTCCAGTGCTTGGTGGATTTACCATTTTCCACGCATCTCGGAAAATTCTGCTGTGTTGAGTCTCTGTTGATTCCACGACAAAATTAATTTGTTAAAGTCAACTGCGCTATTTGCTAGAAGCTTGATAACTCATGCAAAGTCTATGTTAAATTTCTATAGGAATAACCAAGGTTCTTGAATGCAAGGTCCACTCTTGAGGACCACAAGTGGGTTTGGCCACCCAGAAGGTATCTCAGCACCCTTGAGGCTCATCTACAAATATTATCTTCTTTCCCTACCTGAATACTTATATAAATGTTTGGAGAAAAAATATTCTTATGTAAAAGAACATTTTTTCTGTCCAGCATTGGGTTGGGTTAATGGTTTTGGATTGCATATTGTAACCGGAAACAGAAGAGACAATGAAAAATATTCATTAAGTGATGTAGATGCAATTTAAATGGACATCAAGCTTATACTGATGACCATCAGTGTGATATTAAAAAAAAACTGCTACATAATCATGAATCCTAACAATAATTTTAAATTGACATTTTTGACATATTTAAAATACTGCCGTTTAAGACATAGCGGTACAATTGTAGTGAAACAATACAACTATCATTTTTTTTTTTTTTGCGCTTTGGCAACAAAATAATCTTAAAGACTTGACTGCTGCTCTAGTGCCATCCGTGATTACGTTAAATTAATATATTTAAGTTCATTTGTAATAGAGAAATATGTGTACGTCACAAATGTTTTTGTATTATCGTTCATTTATTTATTATTCTGCTGTGTTACATGTATGTGGTATGTAATTGTGTTACAGAATGTAACCATTTCATTGTTGATTGTCATCCGTTGTACTTAATATTTTGGTATCGCAAATATGTTGTACATATTTGTAGTACGATGTGTTGAATAAAATGAAACATTAGTCACTTTATGTTTTTTTAAGCCCTGGATAAACCTTTTTTTTTTAAAATTAATTCATTTTAACTCCAATTTGATGCAAGATATAAAATGAGCATGAATAATCATGTGTCAGTGGTAGAAGACCATATTGCCCTACCGCATGATGTCCGCATAGGACCATCATTTTGTTGGCACAGAAGTTTTCATGAGCTTGTTAGACTGACCCCACCAATGATACATACACATAAACATTCATGCTCATACATGCTTACACATACACATTCATGCTCACATACAAACATTTAAACATCTATGCTTACACATTCATTCTTACACATAAACATTCATGCTCACATACAAACATTTAAACATTTATGCTTACACATTCATTCTTACACATACACATCCATGCTCACATACAAACATTTAAACATCTATGCTCACACATTCATTCTTACACATAAACATTCATGCTCATACATGCTTACACTTACACATCCATGCTCACATACAAACATTTAAACATCTATGCTTACACATTCATTCTCACACATAAACATTTACACATGCATGCTCACACACACTTACATTTACACATCCATGCTCAAACACACATCCATGTTCACACACACACCTACAGATATACATCCATGCTCACACAAGTATCCATGTTCACACAAAGACATTTACACATACATGCTCTCACACACTTACACATAAACATCATAAAGAGAAAGTATTATGAGACCCCATAGTTGTGTTATATGACCCAAAAGTGGTAGAACAGCAGCTCATACCTCATACAAGCAGAGCTCAAGAGTAAGAGTGAGTAAGTGTGTGTGTGAGTTAGTGTGCGTAGGTGTACTCACACCATGGACAGAGGCTGTGGGGGCCACTTAGCTATTCTTGCCCCCAGGTCAAAAGATACCACCCTCTCCTCCATTCCTCCAACAAAGATTTAAATGCTACTCCTTGAATTATCCAGAATGTTGTGTATTCTGATAAAGTTTTATGTCTTTTTTCCACGCACATCAGAGTGAATGAGATTAACGCAGCTGGTGTCTTGGCTGATAGAACGTTTTGTTTTATTAACACACTCTGGCAGATCTAGAACAATGGAACCTTACATTTAATGTTCAAACGATGCTTCAGGATCAAAGTCTAAAGCGCTCCGTACTCAGTGCTGAGCATACATTTATGATTCAGGTTCTTTCTGATTTGACATCATGATGTTAATTTGAACTAACAATAAATGTCATGACAATAAATATTTTCTTTGATAAAACCTGTAATACGTATATATATATATATATTTAACATTTTCAGCTTAATCTTGTTTAGAAATATTTTTTTAAGATGCTTCTGAATTTTTCCCTCAATATTTAGAAGTTTTGGCTAAAGAATGGAAATCCTTAATTTTTTTGCATGCCTAATGAGAAATCAGGCCCTAAATATGTATGCAAAGCCCAGAGAATGTCCAAAAATTGGACCAATAAAAAAAAACTAAAGTAAAAATTGTGAACGCATTGGCATTCCGGCCCCGACTGACCATCTGGCACGCTGGACATACGCCTAGGGGGCTGGTGCCTGGAATGGCCACATACTTACTGACACTGACGCTCCAGCTGGATAGGCACTGTGTAAGTATAATGTGTAGCCAAACGGTGGCCACACGTACGTCGTATGGTGGCCCCTGACCTTAAAATGCCAGGGCCGCCAGGTCATCTACACTGTGGCCCTTTTGGCATCTGGGAAACTATTGGCATCTCGATCAAAAATAGTCAGGCATTCATTATAACATAAATAGCAATGGAAGATTGATAGAAACAGGTACTTTTCTTTTATTCAAAACCTTTTTCTCTGGCATTTTCAGTCGTAGGTTGATTTTTTACGCTGTCGACCGCAATCATTGCTCATTTTTTCCTTTTACCTCTGAGCAATACTCCTGTCCAACTAACTCAACTATTAATGTTGGCACCTTATACAGACTGACATTACTTCTCCTTCCTACAAAGTAAAAATCAGTGTTAAAATAATAATTTTTCCTAAAATTAGTCAGTTAATTGGTTTAACAATTTAGAACAATTCGGGAATATGTAAAAAAAAAAAGTTACCCTAGTTTTCTAGTAACTTCCCTGGGACCGTCCCCCGCGGAGCTCTCCATATCCTTTGCCTAATATAAATAAGTGGGTGTGTCTAAGTTATGTAGGAGTTGCTATCTGCTACACAGGGTCAACCCCCCCAAAAATTAAAAGCCGAAATGGGCAGACCTGGTTGGGGATTAAGAAGAGTTGGGTGAGACATGGATGAGCATAATCGCTTCTCCCCATGCATTCTATTGGGGAAATGATTTTTTAGAGGGAGTTTTATCTGGCGGTTGGTAAATAGTCTAAGGGGTAGAAAAGAAAACTGCTATAAATGTTATGTTTTATATGTTTTATATGTTATATTTCTATAGAGAGATAACGAAGCCTTTGGTATTGCAGGATATCGGACACTCGGTGACAGATATTATGGACGGTTTCTAATGCGGTAAATCAGTAGCCAACACTAGTCCCCAAACAAGAAGGTTGAAGGTAACTGACAAATATTGTCCCAAAGTGTTTTGTTTGCTCAAAACAAATTCATTGCCAAGAAGCTTCACTGTTATCTCTTGAATTTTGGACTTAGGTAAAAGGACCCGTTAGGTCGGGAACCTAAAACAAGAAGAACTAGAACGTTTAAAAGGAACAATGGAACAGAATGGTTTTGAATGTTTATTAAGTCAATACAACTAGAGAAAGAGAAATAATGGTCAATTTTATTAAGCTGTTTTTTTAAGGTGTCATGTGATCATACAGATCCCAAAGAGTTACCCAATTCAATGAATCTAGCCCACTGGGGTCGCATTAGGGTAAGCAAATATTTTACCTAATGTTGTATCCAGGAGTTCTGCACCGAATATTGGGAAGGATAGAAAGTTCAGAAAGTTTTACTGACACATATTTAACAGTCAATCACAATTTATTAATGCATTTTTATCAACTGCATTCAAAGCTTATTTATAATTTTATACAAATTCTCTATATTGAGCAAATTACCCGAGTAGTATATAAAATCTAGGAACACCAGAAGTCTTTTCTTGGGGTGTCATCCTTTCAAATGACAATATGTTACAAGGATCTGTCTTCCTCTCAAAATCCAAGATATTTTATATATATATATATATATATATATATATACTCTCTCTCTCTTTATATATATATCTATAGTTAATAATCCCTTGACCGAGGTGCACGGATCCCAAGATGCGCCTGTTTCCTCACAATAAACACAAAAATCGATCGCAGCATTCTCCGGGAATTCCATCTGATTCTTTTACCATTATCTTCCTTTTTTCTTTTGGGCATGAATTATTACACGTTTCAAAATCACACGTGCAGAAACTGGGCACCGTGGCACAACATTCTCCAGGAGGTGTGTATGGCCTGGTAGCCACGGAGTCCTTGGGACATTTGATGTCTTCTACGTTTGGGCACGTCACATTGACACATTTCTGCTTCACTGAACGGAAATAGAAAATGGAATGAATTAGTATCTATCTATCCGTCTATCTATCTATCTATCTATCTATCATCTATCTATCCATCCATCTATCTATCTATCCATCCATCTATCTATCTATCTATCTATCTATCTATCTATCTATCTATCTATCATATCTATCTATCATATCTATCTAGTCTATCTATCATCTATCTATCTATCTAATAGGGAGCATAAACTGCGTATTTAAGAACCAATGTACATTTATTGATTTCTGTTTGAAGGGACAAAGATAGTCAAGAATAATAACCAAATGTATATCACAAAACCAAATAAGTATATATCACGATAACCAAATATATATATCACAATAACCAAATATATACGGTATATCACAATAACCACATATATATCACAATAACCCAAATGTATAACACAATAACCAAATATATATCACAATAACAGAATGTATATCACAATAACCAAATATATATCGCAATAACCGAATATACAGATCACAATAACCAAATGTATATCACAATAACAGAATATATAGATCACAATAACCAAATATATATCACAATAACAGAATGTATATCACAATAACCAAATATATATCGCAATAACCGAATATACAGATCACAATAACCAAATGTATATCACAATAACCAAATATATATCACAATAACAAAATATATATCACAATAACCAAATGTATATCATGCGCAAACTTACCTAAAGCGGCATTGCATTTCTGGTCATCGCTGAATTGATATTTACGGTCACAATGCCCTGTTTCACATACACATCTCTCATCAATTATGTTACATCCCCTGTTAAAGCAGATATTCTTGTAATGTTTTTCATAAAAATCTATAAGAAAAAAAAATTAGGTTTTATTATATTTTTATGCTTTATCACCATTTTTCTAGGAGTTTGCTTGCCACCACTGCCCAACCACCACTGCCTCCCTACTACCCCTAAAGGTAATCCATCAAGTTCAGCTTGATTGTGTGGATTGCATCATTTGCGTATATAATTTAATAAAATAGTAAGAGAATTGTATTTTTTTTGCCACGTGGCCTGCCCTAAGGCGTGGTTTCACCTGAAGTCATCATAAATTTATTTGTTTATTAGAATTTATTAGAATTGTGATATTACTCCGTTCATGTTTGTAAAAGTCTTTGTGTTACAGACACACTCTGGGTTCAGAATGGGACCCCGAGTCTGATGAATAGGGGGGGACAGGCAGCTTTGTCGAGTTTTTCATGTAGAAACACTCTGCAGAACATGACAAGGCGGCCTGGACTGTAATAATAAGGAACAGCCCAAGCCCGGCTGGATTTGCCCCGGCCGCACACGGTGTGACCATAAAGGCATATTGTACGGTCTGTCATATCCTGCCGTCGCACACGCTTATGTCATTTGGTGGCCGTCAGCCTTAAAGAGCCAGGGTCTCCTCGTCACCCCCGGTCTGACCCTCATTAAGTCACGCTGACGTCAAAATTCTATTAAATATTAAAGCCATCATCGGATAATGCGATGTCTTTTCACCTTCATTCTCACGATTGTTGCAGATCTCTTGTGAGCTGAATCTGAAGTCTGAGATGCACGTCCGCTTGGTCACGCAGTCACAGACGCCGGTGGTAACGTAACAGCCGCTTTGCTCGGGGCAAATCTCATCGTCGTCTTCCCAGTGGTAGGAGGTTGTTGGGTATTTCTCCATGTCTGTTGTTGAAGAAGGAGAAATATATGAAATAATAGATCTGGATTAAGGGATAGACAGTGATAGTAACCACAGGCTGCTCAACGCGGGAAGCAACAACGCAGGAAGCAACAACGCGGGAAGCCAGCCGCCACTTCCTGTGCGAGCTGACAGTAGAAATTGGAAATAAAAATACATTTACATGTGATATTCCTCTTATATCACAGCGGGGAAATATAAGTAGAACAGCTCATAAAAATAGTAAGGTAAAGATTTGTGATTTGTGATATGAGGTCACATTAATGACTGCGATGTCTCAAAATGTGATGTTTCACTATTCCGTGCCGACACCAGGAGAAAACCGGCAGATTTTTGCACTTTGTAGTCAAATTTAAGTACAGGAGGGGAGTTTATTCTGAAGGAGGAGAAAAGAGGCCCAGGGGCTTAGATGGAATGGAAGGAAGTTTTACTTTACTTTACTGAGACGGTAGTAGATGAGTGGAAAAGCCTCCCAGCAGACGTGGAAGAGGCTAATACAGTAAGGGTATTAAACACGCATGGGATAGGCTCCTGAATCTAAGACGAGACCAACGGGCAGACTAGACGGGCCGGATGGGGCCGACCTGCCGTCGCATTCTTTGATTCTATGTTTCATAGACATAACATTGTAAATACAGTATGGATACAATGTGTAATTATGTAGCATTACTCACATTTACAGACCCCCGCTAACGGAATTTCCACCAGTCCGTTTCCCGTGATATTTGCACATCTGAGGTGTCTGCCGCAGTAGCCTAATTCCCAGTTTTCACCCCCACACGGCTCCCACTCTTGTTTAGCGCAATGCTCGCAGCATCCGCAAGGATCAATCGCATAGTTTCCTTGGCAACCAAGTGGACGCGGGGGACATGTTCTGTTTTCGCAGGCAGTGCAGTTATAAGCCAAGAGCCCGTGCACCATGAAAGATGAAAGAATAAGCAGAATGAACCCGAATCTCATTATGTTAAAAAGTGACGAGAGGATTCCGCGCAAATAAAAGATGTCTTTTTGGATTGCGAGCAAGTGGCTTCCAACCTGCAGCGTCCAAAGGTTTTCCCAGAAGCGCTTGTTTATATAGTATGTATTGGGAAACAAAATAAACATTAAAAGGGCATTTTCCCGGGTTACGTGAGCCGTAAAAAAAAAAAAAACTTAAAAAAAAATTGGGCAAACTATTAAAATGTGACCGTTCCTGATGTAAAAAACAAGCTTTTCATATTCATAAAACCTTTATTTATTTTTAAATAAAAACTTCTACTGGGTTGCATTGGCTGCTTTTTGTGGCCCTTTGCTTCTAATTGCTTGCTCGAGATACGTGGTTCCGTAATCATTGGGAATAGAAGAAATTAGGAGAAGAATTCCGAAGCGGTGTTGTTAGTACTGGACGGGTTTCTGGACGTTCCATATTATTAAAGGTATAGAGTCTGGTATGTGGAACCCTGAATTATGAATTATTAATTTATACAGCGCTGTCATATTCTGCAGCTCTGAGTGTTGTTAAGCTTTGGACAGGGTCGGTAAGACCGATGCTCATCTTGTTTATGCCAATCCACGGCTCACCCCAACCGCCTGGTCTCAGTCGTCTCTTCACTCACTGCTCAAGTGTTAATAGTCAGTGTGGCTTAGGCTAGTGTTTGGTGGTATGGCCCACATCCACTGGCTCGGCCCCCTAGGAACTTGGCTCTAGCGGTGGACAAAACCTGGCAGGAAATGTCCCTTTCTGCTAGAACGTTCCGATAAAAAAAACACACATTTTGGAGCTCACTAGAATCACATGGGTTATGTATTATGTAGCCCATATTTATTAAACAGAGGTGTTTGTTTTTTCTTCCTCTGTTCACCTTCTCGGAAACCACTTTCTTTTTCCTCCACTTACTTCAATATCTAAGCATAACTTTTCCACCAATAATTACAACACCTTCAGTCACCAAGATTCAAACCCATGAGAACCAGAGGCTGGGCCAACCGGGCTGCGATTCTCTACAAGAGACCCGTAAAAAGTGTCCTTCGGTGACACCTGGTGGTCATCCCAGGTCATTTTAACCAAAACAGTTGTTATTTGTGGATTTTTGTTGACCATTAGAACCCAAGCGTGTATTTTTAGAATGATGAATTCTTATGTCAACATGCTTAGAGGTACTTACTTTTACAAGTACTGAGATGTAAACATAAAACTTTAGATCAAGACGTACATCAATGTTTTCATTTGATAAGCGCAATGTATAGATTTGTATTTTATTCCGTAATGTTTACGTTTGTCAGGTTTGTATGATATAAGCCCTTACACAATTTCATATTTTCATATTTCAGCAAAAAGATTAGAATAAGCAGACATGACCAGCGGAGCTGAATCAGATCAGTTTATTATGTTTTTTATATGAACAAAACACTAGTATATCCCCCAAAGCCTTGGGGTCCTTTTCTCCGCAGCGATCAGTGGTTTCTGACGCAGAGGCGGTAACTTGGTCACGGTGCTGCGCTTGGTTCTCCCCGCTGGATAGTCGGGAACCTGAAGAGGTCTCTGACTCCTGAGCTGTAAGCTCTTGTTGATGTTGTTATGAGGATACAGATTACTGGACAGAGCGCGGGGGGCCACTCCATAGCGGGCGACCGTAAAGGCAGAAGGCGGCGGATTCTTGTAAGAAGTGGAATAAACGCTTCTCACGTCTTTGGAGGAACTTTCTCTCCATTGCATTTCTTTCACCTTCTTCAGACCATAGTTGGTGGGAGGCTCTGAAATAGAAAGGTTTCGATAAATACGTTACTATGTAGCATAACCGACAGCGATAGGTTTTCTTAAGTAACTTTCATTGGAACCCTATGTGGAAAAACCAATTCTTAACTGAAGTCATGACAAAAAGCGGGTATTTTAACTTGTATACTGGAAGAATGTCTGATTGACACAATATAGATAACAGCCGTCTTACCTACAGTAGGATAACTGGAGCGCTCTGGAACCCAAGCTAACTGGTGTCCATTAAAAGTCCGAATAGGAGGCAAAGACGAATTTCCCCCTCTGGAATAATCATCGTCGTATGATGATACCAAGTATTTAGAGTCGGGGGCTCCATGATGGGTGATCAGATGTTTCTTTGGCAGACCCTGAAATGCAAACCAAGAAGAGATAATTATTTGCACCAACAGACCAAGTAATAACACATATTGTGCCTTCAGAGTTTTACATTTTCCCTCGGAGGGGTTCTAAATAATGATGGCGGTCACTGGCTGTTGATTTGGTTAAAGGACAGTGAGGCTGAAGGTATTGTCTCTAAGCCATAGGAGGCATCCAGGAAAAGTAGTTCCAAAAGATGTAACAATGGTAAATCTGAGGTTTCTTCAAAATTAATTTTGAAGAACAACTCTATGCACAACAATCACAAGATGGCGTCCTGTCGGGACTGTAGTGTGAGTGTAAATGACATCTCAGGGTGATTGTAAGCTCTGCTGATTAGTGTTAATAAGTTATTTTTTGGTGGTAGAGCGCCTTTATATCTATTCACCAGCCATGAGCCATATTCCCAGTAATATTATTATACCAGATTGGTAAAAACAGTACGTTTGGGGGTCAGTGGGTTAGAATGGAGTTAATTATCGCCGGGTCACCTGCATTTTGTTGGTAATCAGGCCCCCCAGCATCGCGCTGGAACCGTCCATCGGGAACGAGACAAAGTCCGTTTTATAACAGCTGGCCTTCGTGGAATACGAGCCTCTCTTAAACTGGAAAAAAAAATACAAAAATAAATAAAGTTGTGACAGACGCCGGATCAGTCGGTATTAACCGGCGATGAGAACGCGGTTAGAGTTTGTTTAACGGCATTTTCTCCTGCTATTTCTACATTTCTTTAAACTGGAGAAATTCTGTATGTTTATTTAACTGTTTTTGTACAGTATTTCTTATCTATCCTCTAGATTGTAAGCTTGTGAGCCGGGTCCTCTTTACCGGACGTATCGGGTCAGTTCTAGTTTTGTGGACCCTTTGAATGTAGGGACTGTAAGAGGCGCTGTGGGAATTGTTGGCGCCGTATAAATGAAAGCTACTTGTCCCCAGGGGGGCGGTTTGCTCGTTTAAAGACCCGAAGGGTATCTGGAAGGGGTCGCACCTCTTGCCGTTCCTCGGCCCAGTTCCCGATCAGCACTTTGTTGGAATATTCGGCTTCTATTTTCCATCCGGGAAGAAACCATTTCCTATCAGCGTCTGGGATTTCAGACATCACAATCCGCCTCATTTTGCTTCTGGGCTCTGAGAGCCGTTTACTCGCCATGAACAGACAGCAACTACTGAATGATCGGGAGTGTGACAGCTCCCAGCACTCACAGCCGGAATGTTCACTCTTTCTGTGGTAACAAATCCCGGCTCTGTGATGTCGCTCCACTGAGGGCAGATTCAGACATATTAAAGGAAAACGGACGCCTTCACTGCCTTATAATCAACCGGAACTGATTTATTACATTCATTTATTAAGACTACACCCAGCTCGTGTTCGGTGTAATTGTTTTGCCAAAATAATTCCCCAAATAGTTTTTTAATCCCATTATTATTATTTGTCCTGTTCATATTTTTAAATAACTGTCAGCACTTAACTGTCACCTGGCACAAATGCAAGCGTCGAAAGGCTGTTGCCATGGAAACAAATACGTCTCTGCCTTATGTGATTAATGATCCAGTAGAAAGGCTTACATAATATTAGATCTCATGTGAGTAAAAGGGTCAAGAAAGGAGAAGAGGGTGGGGCCAACACCAGAAGTGGGAAGGGCCAGAAGCGTGGTCACCACCCCACTTCATAGACCTCCATTGCTTTCTGGACCCATTGTGGGGGAATCAGATGATCTCCTAAGTAGCCATGGTCCGTGTAGTCCTGCTTTTGAAGCTACCTGGGACAGCAGGACAACGTACAAAAATAGTTACAATGTAACAGAGAAATTTTTAAATCACTTGTTTGGTTTCCGACGGCCACGTTTTTTTTTATATAATTGTTTCACTTGTGCAGCCACAAAGTGAAACCTTTCCATTTCATACAACAAATTGATGGGCGCAACATATTATGGAGACTAATAATAATTTCCAACACAACCATAAAATCATGTAAATATTTTTATTTTTATAAAATTATTATTTTATTTTTTTTTTTATTATTACTGACAGATTCTTTTTTCAAATTGTTAGCAAACACAGCACTTAACATCACATCGTGAGATAGAAATACTTCGATTCCAACCGCTAGCATCCGGAAAACGCGGCGTAGACGATTAATCTATATTCTTTATGAAGTTAACAATGTCATCTACAGCCAGCTTTCCTGATGGAAACGAAAGGAACCCGTTGTCAAAGAAACTGATAATACCGTGAAAGCCATCTTTAACGTGGTACCAGGTGACATTAACCCCATTGTCCTCCAGTCTTTTCTTATACAGTATTCCGTCATCCCGCAGGACATCGAACTCGCACGTTAATATATAAGCTTTGGGTAAAAGACGAATTACGGAGTCTTCGGCGAGCAATGGAGAACAAGCCGTCTCTAAAGCATTTTTTACTGTCTCGTGGACATCTTCATCGTGGGAAGACATAACGCGAGGTTGGAAGCCCCGGGCTTTGAATTGGTCTGGAATATTATCAGCGCTTAGCCACTTCCTAAAGTTTAACTTTGTATCGACGGGAACATGGTCGCCGTCCAACACATCCTCGATTACAGAAATATCATCGCATACGTAGTTTATCATGTAGAAGGCGGCTCGTTCTCGGTATAAAATCGGAACGGCTCGGTTCTGCTGGAAGGAAGGCAGATTGAGGTCTACCATTTGGACGCTGGGGTATATCAGCACTTGGGCCAGTGGTTTTGGAAGATCGGTTCTGCCAACGAGAGCTTGGCAAACAGCAGCCGTGAGGTTTCCTCCTGCGCTGTCACCGCTTATGATGATGGAGGAGCTATCAACGCCATAGTCCTCTGCGCTCTTCATGAAATGAACGGCAGAGTTGAGACAGTCCTCGTACTGCGCCGGGTACCTGTGTTCCGGTGCCAAGCGATATCTAAGAGTGGAAAAAGGATTAGAACCCACGGAGCCCTCTTCCCTGTTCTCCTACAGACTTAAAACCCGCTTTGGTCTGTTTTAAGCAAATCCCATGACTTAATGGCTGAAAACTGACTTTTGTCTTTGGAAGGCTATTCCTGGCATTAACAACTCCTTCTGTAAGATTAACACTACTTTCAAACCTTCATGGAACGTATGCACAAGCATGTCCTCACTTATATACACCCCAACCATCATGATT
The DNA here is from genome assembly GCA_009364415.1 of Spea multiplicata. Taxonomy (NCBI): domain Eukaryota; kingdom Metazoa; phylum Chordata; class Amphibia; order Anura; family Pelobatidae; genus Spea; species Spea multiplicata. The sequence continues at coordinate 15,428 of VKOC01021946.1, forward strand.
TAAGTGAGACAGTCCTGGTTTTTGGGCACTGTTCCACCAAGCAGCCACACTGTCCCACTTTTGTAGGCAGTGGGAACCACGGGCCGCTTCGGGAGATCAAAGGATTTTTCCTGAACTTGGTCTCCTCGCTATGGCCTGAAGCTGTGCGCCAGGGTATGATGTCATATACTGCTCCTCTCCTTCAATGGGTTGTGGGGTGGTAAGTGACAGGTCCTGCCCCAGAGATGTCCATAACTATATCCCTGTCCACCTCTAACCATGTCCCACCTGCCTCTAAACATGCTACCTCCACCCCAACAATACTGCCCTGTTTTAGATACCCGAAATGTTACGTACCCGACGGAGACCACCACCGATTCTGTTTCCTTCGCAATATAGCGGCATAAACCATCATAGCTATCTGAAAAACACACGTGCATTGCTTACATTAGTGATATTTTCATCATATTAAATGACGGAAGGCAGATTGTGATATATGAATGATATATGAATAAACACCTATACAATATAGCCCCATTCGGCCCCCGTCTAGTCGCCCGTTTCTCCTGCTGTAAAGACCCAAAGCTTAATCAGTCGTTGGTCTCGTCTTAGATTCAGGAGCCGTATGTCTATCCCATGAATAGTTAAATCCCCTCACTGTATTAGCCTTTACCACCTCTGCTGGGAGGCAGTTCCACTTTTCTACTAACCTCTCAGTAAAGTAAAAAGGTATTAATATAGTTATTGTTATTATTAAATCAATTATCATGTTTATATTAATATTATATTATAAAGCCCTAAGGCATTCAGGAATATTATAATAATCCATTCACTTGCCGATGCTTCCGAACATCCATCCTCCGCCGTGGAAAAATAAGACGCCCTTCCTTCCACCCGCAGATGGCGATTTTGGCTGATAAACTCTCACCGGGACATCTTCAAACTTCAGGTTTTTTATTAAAAGCGCTGGATCTTCCCCTAGTTCTCGAACCATAAGTTTCTCCCTCACGTAGCGAGTGAAGCCGATCTGACTGCATATTAACAAATTCTGTAAGATCCTCCCCTGGAAGACAAAAATCCCCATTAATAAATATAAATATATATATACCAGTGACGGCCGCTCAGCTCAATAGGTGACAATTCTAGCATACTTCAGTACACTTAAAAGAGGGATGCTTGTGTTTCAGGGGGTGTGGCTAGCGACTGGGGGCGGGGCTTTACTCATTTTCTATGTAACTTTGTAACCTTTTATATAACTGAATAAAGCAGAATGTATTTAATTAATTAACACAATTCTGCCATCGCTGTCCACATTCTTTTAACTGCTTTTTTTTTTTTTTTTTTTAAATTACCTTTCTATATGGCCCTACATGGGTGATTTTTTTATGGCTCCAATTAAAGGGACTTTGCAGCCATTATATATACTTTAATGTATATGATAGCTGAGAGGTCCCTGACAAGCACTGTCTGATAGAACGTAACACTCATACCATCCCTTTAATGTATAAATGTTACCCCCCGCAGGCAGGGGTCGCCTTTATCGGGGTCTGATAATCACGGATTTAACCCTGCTTAAAGGAGGGTTCTAGATTCCCACAGATTCACTGATTTACGTGTTTTAACATACTTGTGAACTTTCACCTTTGTACGGCACAGCAGTATATGCTGATCCTTTAGAAGTAACTTTTAATGCAATTCACCAAGAAATCGAAACCTCTCTACTTTACTGAGGGGGTAGTAGATAAGTTGAATAGCCTCCCAGCAGCAGTGGTAGAGGCTAAGGGAATTTAACTCTTTACATTAAGGAAAACGGGCAGACAGCAGATCGGCCCCATTCTGCCCCAACCCGTTTTTCCTGCTCTAAACACATACACCTTAATCAGTCGTTGGTCTCGTCTTAGATTCAGGAGCCGTATGTCTATCCCATGCATGTTTAATCTCCTCACTGTATTACCCTCTACCGCTTCTCCTGGGAGGCTGGTCCACTTATACACCACCTCTCAGTAAAGTAAAATGACCATATGTTACGTGTAAAATAAGTGATGTCTTCTTCCAGAACTCTAGAATGGCACTCTATGCAAGCAAGCAGCACATCGCTCATCGTTTGCCGAGTACTTACCACAATCGCAATACCGATCGTCACGCAATGAATGGTCCTCAGTTTCCCGGGGCATGCCACCCCTGCTGGGATCTCCGAATTGGAAAACTCAAAATAAATGACCCCCACGACAAGCAAAAAACATAACGAAAAGAAAATGGCTAGCAGGGCCACAAGCAAAGCGAGCCCTACCCCCATCGTGGCTGCGTTTGGAACGCCGTGTTAAGCCTGACATTCAACTGACTTCAAGCTCTTCCTGTTCTGCTGATTGAAGAATCGCAGCAAGCTGTGGGAGTGGCAGCGTTCGTACAAAAGTTCATCCGGAGGGTGGTAGATAAGTGGAACAGCCTCCCAGCAGAGGTTAATACAGTGGGGGAGCTTTAACATGCATTGGATCTCTTGTCCTAGTATTTATCCTCGCTGAAAACATTCTGCAGAATCCCCCCCTTTGCATTTGCAAGGGGGACACCACGAAAACTTAAAGGGACCCCTCGGTTTAATGTATCAGGTCTTCCCATAAAGCATTTTGCCTGAAATGCTCCTTTTTTAGGGTCACTTTGGAGGCGCTTTGCTTGTTCATCTTCTTTCTCACACAATCCCCTCGCTGTTACCATGTGATGGCCATTGTCTTCAGACTTTTATTTACGTTAATTATTTAGTCTGGCGGTTTGGGTATTGTTCCTACAAAGAGATACTCGGTATCAATGGCTGGCCCTTCACAATCATCAGGTCGCAGTCCACGTTAATGAATAAGTCGTAACGAGAGACGCTGCCTTTGTCTGGGCTGGAATGAGGCCAAAGGATAAAGGAATGAAGAGTTCTCGAAGAAAAAGATACTTTAGATAACAAAAGTGAAGAAACAAAGTCAAGAAAATAATGGAGCTTCTCCAATGTACTGACCTTCAGTGCCATCATAAAGAGAAGTCTCTATGGTCTATGTCGCAGATCATGTGATTATCCCGGGACCTCATAAGAACAAGCCCACCTAGTCTGTAAAATTCACTAAATTATATTCTTAAGTGTTAAAAATAATGCTTACTGGCCCTTAAACTTCTAATAACCCCTAATACATTAATCAAATCTCAGCTCTGGGTCAGGATTTGCCCTTCATTCGAATATTATTGCTAATGAAATCGCATGTTACGTCTTGTGTGAAATACCTCAACCCCCTTAAATACCTCAACCCCCTTTAGATTGTAAGCTGTTTGAGCCGGGCCCTCCTCACCTGTTGTTTCTGTAAGTCAAATTATGTTATGCTATATACTACTCGTTATGTCCTCTCTACCCATTGGACAGCACTACAGAATATAATGGTGCTATAAAAACAATGAATAATAATAATAGTAATAATACTACTAATAATAATATAATTGAATTTTAATTCAAGTGCACAGAAAACTCACAGCACATAATTCTGCCTGTCAGTCCCACTCCTTACCACCAGAGGGCGCTGATGTTAAACGAAAACTGTTTTTTGATTTAATTCTCGAAATTCCAAGGAAAATAACATTTGTAGAAAGCGGAATAAAACCCACCTAAATGTAACAAAGCCCCCCAGTAATATAATGTTACAGATGAAAAGAGAACAAAACCATCTGGTCGTACAGGAACGGCGCAAACAGACGTACATTCTGAGCGAGGGGAAAGTGTCTAAGAATTCTGAACCTACTCCAATTTTTCTAATTTTTATTGTAAATGTTAATATTAAAAGGGGAACACCTAAAATGTGGTGTTTCAGGCACAATGTTTGAAGGAAAGTCTCAATATGGACCAGGAACTTTATTTGATAACGATCATTCCCAAATCCTATAGTTTACAGCTCAGAGGGCTTTAAATTAAAATAATCTTTAATAAAGTACTTTCATGTATATTCTCTACACTTGCTAAAATGTGTAAATAAATAAAAATGACGTATTTTGGGAGAAGCTGCAGCTCCAGTGTTGCAGGAGAACACCTCCTCTGTAGGTACCGCACGGACATTTAAAGGGGCCGCTCAGCGACTATCAGCGCTAAAGTCTACAATAAACTCCACTCCAGCCGTTCTAAACCTGAAATGATCAGAGGGACGGAGACTTGGTAATGAGTGGTAACAATGTATCTCCTGGCTGGTGGTCTCACTTTCCTGATTCCATCAGAGTCCTCTTTAGATCTTATACAGACTCTCACGTCTATCTATTTTTAAAGATATTTATTGGAGAAACATACAGATTGCATTTATGTTAAAGGTCAAGACCCAAGAACCGGCTTACTGTAAAAAATTAAATATCCTAAACTTAATCCCTTTATTAAAAAAAAGAAAATGAATGCAGCCCCTGAAATCCGCCGCTAGCTGCTTGTTCTAAAAGCTCGTGCTCAGCTTCCGTAAATCCGACGACGGAATGCGATTTCCTGCGATAAACTGTTTAATGAGAACAATGTACATTCTGTGTCCCGGGACATATTAAAACATTAAGAGGCATGCGCGATGTTCCAAAAGCCCAATATTATGTTATGGCCCATTATGTGCATCTTAAGGGCTTTATTACGTCTATTAGGAAAGTGTTTTTCCTTCTGGGGAAGGTAAGTTAGGGGCAGATTTCAAAGTCTAGATTACAGACATGGGTAAAACATAAAGTATCCAAAGCCAGAAGAAGGTTCATCCATCTCCTCATCCGTAATTCCCACTAAAGATGGCTGTAGTTAGTAGGAGCTATTCAATAATCTGGCTACGGTACACGGCAACCCCCCACACGCTCTGCCAGGGACCCTAGGTCATAGCCAGGGCTCCATCACAGTTAGTCCCACGACTGGTGAGTCTTATTTTAAAACCGGTGGAGAGAATAACGATTTCCAAACTGTGAGCTGTTTCTAACGTAATGATGATGAATGGTGAAACGGTTTGTCTGATTGGAACAAAGTTCTGAGGTTTACAGTCTAAGTTTATCGGGAGAACAGAAGAAAAGTTCAGTACTACATTTAAAAACTTGACATAAGTCCCTCAATTTCAAGTTCAACCTGCCCAGAAATAATCTTATCTGCTGATCATGAGGAAGCTAAAAAAACATTGGATATCCTTTCCCATTTATTTTTAAAGAGGTTAATAAATAACCTGGCAAACCCGAATACCTCTTCTAGATAGAAGAGAGGGAAATATCCAATATAATATCCAAAAAACACATTGACTAAATCCAGAGAAACGAAAATGTGAGTGAATTCCACATCTTAACAGCCCAAACTGTAGAAAACATCCATTTCTTCTTTCTGCCCACCTTTAAGTGAAGGCTTTTGCCTCTATTCACTAAAAAGTTCAGTGATCAGCTACATGCATACTAACACTAATATACAAGTTGTTGGCGAGGGTATGCAAGGGCACGTGGCTTTAAAGTTTGCAAGTTTTAGGGGAGTGCAAGCACATTCAATGTAAACTTGCATGTCCTCAAATGAAACCCCCCAAATATTATGTCCACCCCCCATTCCACCCAACAAAGCCCCAGAACTCCTTATCAACCAAGTGGGGCCTCTCGGCACAAAGTTGTGCCGATACAAATTTGTTCCGTTACTTCATCATTTCCCTCCCCCCCGGATAATATTATGTGTTGGAGGGGGCTTTTTATGCAATTCTGCACTTAAAACCTAATCCTAGCCCTGTTGATTGCCCAAATCCTTCCTAGAAACAATTCTTTAATCATGTAAAATGTTACCATAATTATTGCCAGGAACGCTTAATTGTCACATGACACAAAAGCAGCCACTGATAGATTCCGCTGTGTCGTACGCGATTAAAACCTTCTCGGGGGGAAAAGAATACAAACACAGATCCGCTGACGAGAATTCTGGAGGCTCCGGCCTTTGTTTTGTCTAAGTGGAACGGCACCTTGAAAGGGTGGCCAGACGTTCTCGATGCGATTCATCCGAGCAGAACCCGTAAAGTTTGGAAGCGGGGCCTGGCTGACTCCGACCTGAACATGCGCGCTCAATATGTACACAATTGGATTTGGGATATTAAAGTGCTTGCAGGCCTTCGCTCCGCCAGACAAGGAGACGACTGTTGGGATCTTTTGGCTTCGGTGCAATGATTTCTGATTTATTTTATACGTTTAATAGAGATCTGGCTTCCTTCATGCATTCGACCCCCCCGCCCCCCCCATTCTGGGAACGCTGCAGCTGGCTATAAGTAAAATAAATGCGACGACAAAGAGCAAAATAAAGTGCTAATGCGATAAGGCAGAGGTACCGTTCTTTTAACAACCATTTTTTTTTATTATGCGGAATGAAGGCTGGGTGTTGGTCGCTCGGAATGGAAATATAATATATTCGCTCTGGAGAGCGTCTTGTGACTTCATTTACAGCGGAATCGGCACGAAAAGTGTTTTAAGACGAGGCGAGCCAACAGAGATGTTTAGCACTACGAATAATTAAAACAAATAATAATTCTCTGCGTCGAGGGTCTTAGCAGCTATTACTGACTTTTATACCATTCATAGTGTTAACCTCCAGTAGGTTTTACGCAGCTTTCGTCTCCTTTGTACATGTGATAAAGCCGCGGCTGTATACATAAGATATACTCTTCTATAGAGGATAAAGGACTTTTTCTTCCAAAGCGCGATAACAATGCGAGGCCACTACAGTCACCTGGTTAAATGTCAAAAGCACTTAAAGCTCATTTTGCTTTTTTTGTTCCATTTCAAGGACTAGAAGATAACCCGAGCAAACAGTGAAATACGCAGAGAACAAAGACGTCGATGGTGTATGTAGCGAAGCATTCAAGGCCTTATAAAAAGGTTAAATAGCGAATAGAATTATTTTACAAAAAAAAAAAAAAAAAAGAGTGTAACCTTCCGTCGCATTACCGAGAATCTAAGGAGAAACCCAAGTTCTGGATTCAGAAAGGGTTCCAACAAACTATAGGAATGACGTATGTTCAGATAAAGGTTGGGGAGAGGGTATAGTCTAGAGGTTGGATGGAATATGAGAAAACATTTGCTCAATAAAAGTTGGTAAGAATACGGAGTCACCAACCAGCAGAGATGGTAGAGGTTAATAAAAGGAATGCAAGAGCACGATAGACATCTGAAGGTGTGAGGTTTTAAGAGAGGTCCCACCAAGGCCTATGTTCCACTGCTGGGCTGTCATTCTCCCCAAGGTGAGGGGGCAAACCCGACATCAATACCCCTTCTTCCAGTAAAAAGTATCAAATTCAACTAAATGCTCCGTGCTGTTCTATATAAACTCTCCTTCTGGCCTCCCTACATGCCATGCGATAGTCCAATCTACAGATCTCTTTTTCTCTAAAGAAGTGCCTTATGAGGCCTTAAATCTTCTTTTAGCTCTCCTTAAACTTCTTAAAAAGTTGTAGCCGCAATTCACTACTTGGCCACTTGAGGGGGCTATAATACCACGAAAGCAGTCTAAAGCTTCTCCTGGATGGACTGAGAAGAGGTTGGACAGGGCTGGGTTTATCCTGGAATTCCTATGAAAAACTGCATTTTAATCTCTTGTTTTAGTCGCTGTCTCTGATTCCGGTTACGTGATATAAATTATAATATAAATCATAACATTTGCCAAAATTCAGCTCTCTATATCGCAGAGACTACAAAATATCCAACATCGCTATATCCAGAGACCAAATTCTAAAAGTAGAGGGTGGGAGCCTTAGATGTAAAGTAAGAAAGTTTTACCTTACTAATGGGTTGGCAGATAGATAGAAAGGCTTTCCAACAGAAGTGGTAGAGACCAATATAATCGGGAAATTTAAATATACAGTGCTGTTTTGATGGATTTGCCCCATCCTTTCTTCTAGTTTTGGTTAAATTTAAATAATTTTAATATAAGACAAAGAACACAAAAATCCAGCTTTTCAATTATCGTTTCATTGGCACACTGCAGGGTTTTTGAGCATCTTCAGAGAGGACTTGCTTGTGAGCTTCGGATCATCGTCGTGCTGCATAACCCAACTGTGCTCAAGCTTTATGTCGCAAACCGATGGCCGGACTTCTCCTTCAGACTTCATGGTTCCGTCAGTTATGGCGTCGCTCTGGTCCTGAAGCAGCTGAACTGTTACTTGGTCTTAATGCCACAGAATGCTACAGAATTGTGAACATTATGGTGAGAGGGGGGGGGGCAAGGGTGGATCGTGGTGGAAAACCAGCGAAGGTAAAACTGGTACAGAAACGATAGACTATTTAGGAGAAATGAATTGAAAACAAACTACTCAGGGACACCTCTATGGCTTCTATCTTCACGAAACCTCCCACGGAACACCAATGCCACGAAACGTATCATGACGGACGTGACATCACAGCGAATGCCCGGGTGACATTCTCTTCCAATTTTAGAGTAATGGACAAAAGTTTGTACCCACCTCTTCCAGGAGAGTGATCTACCCCTGGGGACAGGTGCCCTCAACCCACTCCCGTGGACAGGTCTGAGCTAGCGTTCATTCAGAGCAGTCGTGTGGTGGGGAGAGGTCCAGCAGTCTCAGAGTTTCAAAAGTCAGGCCCCCCGATAATGTTAGATAAACTATAGCGGCGGGGGGGGGGTCTTATCTGCCTTCTTTTACTGACCCCCCCAAAAAAATCCATCCACAGCTCCTCTTAGCCCTTAATGATTAGGTTGGAGGAAGAAGGCCGAATTGAGCCTTGGTGTTTCTGTGCTCACAGTTTGCTTCGTGGTTACATAACGTCTCGCTAAAAATAAAGTCAGGGTCATAGCCTTCCGAGATGTCTGCGCTGAGTATATTTACACGGTGCCGCTGCTGCTCTCCGCTCCGGCAAAACAATACTCGCCCCGCCACGGCACACACAACAGCGGCAAGGCTGCCAGTCATAATATTTGGTATACAGAATAGACGAAATTACAATCTTTCCCATTAAACAGTTGGAATAAACATAATATGACGATTATGTCTTGCCAGTGGCACCGCAGACGACCCTGTCATCGGCCAGTTTCCATTGCATACTGGAGCCAGTGACTTATCCCAGTGTAGGGTGGCAGGTCCGGGGGGAAGGGCATCCCTGATCTCCCCAACAATCCCATTAACACTATGGGGGGCTTTACCGAGGTCTCCATAGTTTCCTTCCCCTCCATACTTCTTCTAAAAGTGGGAATGTGATGTCATATCCCTACGTCTAGCAGTAAGGACATCGGCAGAGACGGACGCCATAACTGGAGTGCCGTAGATCGAAAGAGATTGGCTCGGCTCTACCCTGGCTACGTGTTGGTCTGAAGCCAGCAGCGGCTTGTCCAGCTACACTTAGTGTCTGAAGACCTAGGTCATCCTACATAGAAGTTCCAGGTATCACAGCTGGGCTGTGCGTGGGGCGGTATCTTTGGATCTCCCAGCGGCGCCATATTGTGCAGACTTCATGTGCTCGACGGACCAAGTTGCTGGAAGCACCAAAGGGGTCGAAAAACTAAGTTTGCTCACATTAAATAAATGACTTATTTTAAGGCCGTCGCGTTAATTTTAACCAAACGAGCCAACGGTTTCTGTGCCTTGATTAGTAAACCAATTAGTCGATTAAACCAATACTACATTCTGATGACGCATGCGCATTAAAAGCCTTTTCTCAAACAAAGTCGTCGTCTCCCATAAAGCCCAGGTGTGGCGTTAAGCTTATGCGGCCTGTAAAGCCGGCCGCCCCGGTGCACAGCGACCTTTCTGTGTGCTCCAGATTCATCACCATCCCCGCAGGAGGGCGCAGCAATGTTTTCATTCCAATTTAACCCTAGGGGACAAGTATGATAAAAAAAAAAAGGGACCCGCGAGCCTCACTTAAACCTGCATTTATCATAATCAGCAGGAAGCAATAGCCTGCAGCCGAAAGACAACAATCCATTTCAATTTGTAGATCCTATTAGCCGCAGTGAAGTGCACCTCTTGGGTTATTTTTCCTTAAAGAGTTCAAAAGGGCAGCAGGTTTTTTTTCTCTCGCTCTCTAAAAGCTGGGATCTCTAGCAAAAAGTGGGTCGCTGTTTTCTATTCTCCGTAAGTTTTCATCGTATAAAACAATCCGGTTTCTATTGGTTACCGAGTACTTTGTGTTCCATGAGAATTATTATTTTCCGGTTCCAAAAATGTAACGGAATGAATGAAAATGAAGAAATGAACGAGGCGTTTTTTTTTTTGGCTTCTCCGAGGCGCCTTTAGCAATGGAAAAGTTGACACCTTTCAATGCCCCCCCCTTCATAACGCGGCCCCGGCTACGCGTTTCGGGAATGCCGCGCTCTGGCCCGCGTCCTAAAAAATAATAAAAACATCGGCAGAAAGCGTTACGTCGCTTTAAGAAGTCACTGATTGGACGAGATTGGACGAATTTAATCATTCCAATTAAATTTAAGGCTTAAAAAAAAAAGATTTTAACTCAGAAAATACTGAGAGGGTGGAAGATAAGTGGAACAGCCTCCCAGTAGAAGTGGTAGGGGCTAAAACATGCAAAGTGCTTTTTACGTTAAACAACTCGTATAAAAAAAATAAGAAAGAGGAGGGGTGAGGATTCATAGGGCCACAGGGGATTTGGGAATATTTTTTTGTTTAATTTAATAAATTACTATATATATCCATTATTGGTATTGGCTGAGGGACCCCCGAGTCCACTGGTAACATCAAGCATGAAAAACCTAAACTAAAAGGATATATAATAATGCTACACTTATCAGCATCCCCCCCGGGCGCCAAAGGCCGCATGATGTCATGAGAGGCAGCTTGATGTCATAATGCGTTTCTTCTTTGGAATGCCTCTTTTTTTATTGCATGCAGGGGGCTGTATTTTAGGATAGGGATATACAAAGCTGTCAGAAGACCCGATAATCAGGGCACCGGGTGGGACGCCTTGAAGTTGTGACATAAGTCCTGCCTAATTTCTGACTGTTGCCAGCTATGCACGTAAAAAATTCCATCAAAGCCAAGGATTGCAGGAATGGAAAAAGTCGCCGAATTCACATGGAAGTGATGTAAGCGAGTGATGTCAGCGAGTGATGTCAGCGAGTATTTCAAAACGGTTTTAATTCCCAATAAGGCGTAGAGGGCAGGTTGGTGACCTTAATTAATGGGACGCCTGGAAATATATTCCTTGGCTTACTTGCCAAGAGTGGCCTGTAAGGGGTACATATGTAAGTGCCCACTTTTATATGCCCCCCTAACTGCAGTAATACCCCTCTGGGCCCGAGTATCTTGTGTCACAGCCCTTTAGAGTTACCAATTACTTATTGATTATTTCTGAAGCACTAACATATTCCACAGCGCTGTACAATATAAATATGGGGGGGGTTAACGAGTACATAACGAATATACACAGGAGTTGAAAGCCCTGCCCATGCGCTTCCCATCTAGACTTATGGGACTTTCATACAGAGTTCCTGGCCCATGAGCTTACAATCTAAAAGGAATGCTATGGATGACAGAGAGCAGTTATTAAGTACCACGTGTCTGATTCCCGCATAGGATGTGTTAGCGCTCCTAAATACTGCTGCTAATAGAGAATTAACCGTTAAAACGCCACGAGGCAAAGCCCCAATCCAGCAGGCCCCCTTTGGGTCGCGTTATTGCCCGAGCGGCCGGTGAATCGGGGCTGCCGGCTTCTGAGCTGGAATGTACACAGCGCTCTCCGCTCTCCCTGGGAACACAAACATCACAGTAAGGAATATTTACTCGCAATTGAAATGTTTGACTTTTCGCACTACCAGTAATGAAGCCGGAGCTCCATAATGAGCCTTCTGTGTTTCCAGGATAAACAAGGCGGTTAACCCGTTACACGCCAGAATAAATGATCTGGAATAAGGAACTTCAGCTGTCCCGGCTACTGTGAGTGCCTGGGAATGATAGGAATGGTAGGTTTCCGGGACCTGGGCTGTCTCCAGTCTATTTATATCTGTTGTGTGACATGGCAACCCTGATAAGAACTCCCGTCACTTTAACACATTCAGCGCCAGGTCGCTTTCTGCTCTATCTGCCCTGCTTTTATTAGAGGGTTAAAGTTTCCTAGGCATGAAAAGAAAAAAAAAAGATACAAAGTTACTCAGCACAGGATGTTCAAACTGGAAACTGTATCTGTTGAGTAACAACCCAAAGGGACATTTTTAACCCTTGACAGTTGTACAATCCCCATGGCATTATAAAGTGTGTGTGTATTCGGGCAGGGGCCGCGGCCTTCCATTATACAGGGAATCAAGGAGTTAAATCCACATTTCCATCTGGAAAATTACAAAAGCCAAACAAACAGCAAGGGATGTGTAATGATTATTCATGATAGACTTTAAAGTCCAGGTCATAACGGGCAACGAGGCCTCGGCGACCAGGCGGGGATTGCGGTTTCAGAATTCCTATGGGCAGCAGAGCTGTCAATCATCATGCTACCTTGGAAGAAGGTGGTTGCCATAACAAAAAATGATTGGCGGAAAAAAGAGGTTCTGCATCATCTGAGGCCCCTATGGGACAGACGAGTGGTTTGGGCGGATAATACGTATAGTAATAATGTAGTAAATGAAGGCATTTAGGTTTTATGAGCAGGCCGCCACATCATGTTTTTTTAATTTTGGTTTTAAATTTATGTTTGGGTAAGAAAATAAAAGCAACCTGTAACGTTTTTTATCCATTAACCCCCCCCCCCCATGAGGCCTCTTCTTTCCAGCAGCATAATCCAGGCCTAAATCTGACGGCAGTTTAAGGGTTACTTTTTCTTTTTAAACAAAATTCCATTCTAAGCGCACACATATACAGAAAATACGGTAGTTAAAATGGATTTTAGGACATTTGCATGAAAAGGTTGATTAATCCCCGGCTCAACAACATTTTTATTTTATTTTTTTGCGCCCGCCCGCCTGCATTCTCCAATGTTGCGTGTTACACACGTGTAGTTGGTGTGAGTGCCAGGCGCTGAAGGGGTTAATTGAGTGTGACAGCCACGTTTGGCTGCACTCCCCGGTATCGGGCACTCTCACTCACATGTTCCGGGTCTAAATCCCTGCTCCGGTAACAGCTGGGAGCTAAATGCAGCCCGGCAAGCCCTATCGCGCACAACAGCCCCGAGGGAGGGCGAGAGACAGGGGGTGAGTGAGGAACAGGGCAGGGGGGTGAGTGAGGAACAGGGCAGGGGTGAGTGAGAACAGGGCAGGCGAGGAGGAACAGGGCAGGGGGAGGAGAACAGGCAGGGGGTGAGTGAGGAACAGGGCAGGGGGTGAGTTAAACAAAGAAGTATGAGAACAGCAGGTGAATGCGCAAGATGGAACAGCAAAGCAGGCAGTTGTAAACAGGCAGGCGAGTTGGGAACAGGGCAGGGTGGGTGTCCGAGGCAGACAGGACAGGGTGAGGCAGATAGATAAAGAGCTGGGCAGACAGGACAGAGGTGAGTACAGGGCAGTAGCCGAGGCATATAGGTGAGTGGGGTACAAGGAAGGGATTTAGGGTTATGAGGCAGGCAGGAACGAGGGGGTGAGGAACTGAGGAGGCGGGGCAAGTGGGAGACCGGGAAGATGGGGCAGGCTAGTGCGTGAGCGCAGGTGAGGAGGCGCGGGCAGGAAGGCGTGTGTCTCCCGGGGAGGCGGGGGAGGAAGCGCACTCTCTCACACACAGTAGTGCGATCTCCCTGACACTTTATCCGTCAATCAGGCTTAATGGGGTATAAAAGCTCCCCGTGCAGGGGCAGAAGCAGAGGGCCGGCTGCTCAGCGCAGGAGCTTCGAAACCCGCACGGTCAGACTCTGATCCGCCGGACAGCCAGGGATCGGTGCATCGGGGGCTGCTCTGCCGATATCCCGGGACCCCGGCACATGCCCCGGGCGCTGCAGGCTTTCTGCGGAGTTGGCGGCTGCTATCTCGGGCTCTGGGCTGTGAGCAGAGGCTGCCGGGGCAGGTAAAGGGAACACCTGGTGACCCGGAGGTCGGATGGTGACGGTCGGAGGGGCTTTATTCGGATAAGAGGACCCGTCATGGATTGCAGGTCGCTGGGCAGGCTGCTGCTGTTGCCCCTGCACATGCTGTTCTCGGTGCTGAAAGCCGTCCTGTGCACGGTGCTGCCCGCCAGGCTGCGGGACCTCCGCGGGGACACAGTGCTCATCACCGGCGGGGGCAGGGGCATCGGGCGCCACCTGGCCAGGGAGTTCGCCCGACAAGGGGCAAGAAAGGTAAGAACTGCCCTCCACTTTATTCTAGTTGCCCTCTTTCACCCCTTCTCTGCCCTACGCCTATTCTACCCTTCTACCCCTCGGTGAATGGGGCCTTCCCTCTAATTGCCCCAAACCGACTAATAACTGCCCTTTTCCAAACTCTAATTGCCCTTAGCAAATACTATAAATCTACCCTACCCCTTGAATCCCCTTTTCTTGTTCCTTAATTTGCCCCTCTGTATTTGAATAGAGGGCAGGTTTTTGGGGTATTCTGCCCATTGCCTGTGATGGTGTGGGTTACTTAACCTGTTCATTGCCAGAGTGTTTGCCAACTCACTCAACGTAGTTAAAGGCTGGCACCCTTGCTTTCTGGCTCTACAGGGGGCAGCAGAGATTTACCCCGATGGCACTTGGATCAATGACCCCACTTTGTAGTTTACAAAACCAAAGGCTTCACATAAACCTTTTTTAAAAGATGATAGGATTCTGTATTCCAAACATAGGGCTCTCTGGCAGTGAAGGGGTTAGTCGGGGATGTTATTGCCCCTGCAGTGGGAGTAGTTTTGTGGTTAATGGTGAGTGTTCTGTGCTGTTGTCATCGGGCGTCACATTAAACCGAGAAACTGTCATCTCCTATAGATTCCCCTATAGCTTTCCTCTGGGGCAGTAAGGCGAGGTCACCCTAGATTGTAAGCTCCTATGGACAGACGCGTATAGTGACTGTTCATTTTCTATAGGTTCGCCCATAGCTTCCCTGTAGTCCCCTGGCCGGGTCCCGTGTAACAGGATGCCGTTGGCTTGGTTGTGTTCCGGGTTGGCAGTCTCCATGGTTAAAGTTCTTGTCTATCAGTTTTTAGCCGTGTGAATGGGCCGGGGGGCCGGGGGAGTATCTTGGTGGCCACTCTGTTGTTGTGGATAGAATGTGAATTATATTGTCTCCATGTTCCGGGTGTGCGTGGTGTTGGGCGACCCGTTAGAAGGTCGATAGTCTAATGGATGGTGCTAGAGTCAGATGAGTTTATTGTAGATTATTCTGAAGTCCTGATTTGAAAGCTGTATATATTGGAGGGTCTTCTGTTTGGGGGTCAGCGCCATGAATTCTTTCTCTTTGGTGTCCCTCGAGTATTCCTGGCACTCGGCTGACAAGCGGCTCCGTTGGTGTCGGGTGAGCCCCGTCCTCGTCATCCTCTCTCCGTTAATAGAAGCAGACGCACCGGTAGCCCCAGGTAGCAAATCCCCAGAGCTCCTGGTTCTGTTATCTTTAACTGCAAAGTGTCAAGTTTTGGTGTTTCCACCAATAAATGAATTCAGTCTTCCACAGCGCCGGCCGCCAACTCCCCGCTGGGTAACATTGTGTTTCCCGAAGCAAATTATCGCGTTTGACTGGCGTCTCGGGCGTTGATTGACTGGATTATTATTTTGTTTTCTTCGCGTTTTGGGAGCTCCTTCTATGAAATCAAAATTAAGTCAAAATACCCCCTTTTTTTTTTTTTTGTGGCTCCTTTAACTTTTCACCGCGTGTCGCGAGTCTCTCCTAGATGTCAGATTTCTGAAGAGGCTGTTAAATCCGTCATTGTGTTTACAACGCGCTCGCCAGACGATGCGTTATTGTTTGGTGCGACCGGAATCAAAAGGTTGTAGATTCATTGGCTAAATCCAGCCTAAACTGCCCCAAACCATTCAGTGACCACAAAGTGGTGCTCTGTGGTCGTTAGGCTGAATGGGGGGGGCCAACGGTGGGTTGGATCGGGGTCTTTACAGATTTCCAGAGGCAAAAAGTCCACAAATTTGTTTTGATTTACGAAAAATTGGTTACCGCATCACTAACCTTTCAAATGTTTATTTCTTAACCCAAAACATGCACCAAGCAGGCTTATTAAAAGTTTTGTTTTGATGAGCGCTCTACGGGGGGCCAAACGGCTACCTGTCCTCGGCGTGCCGGGTAACCCCTTCACCTTATCCTCTGCCGTTCATTCAGCGCGAGTGAATCTACTCATGGGTTGGCTTGCAAGCCCTTTCGGCTTCGTAGAGTTTGGGGTAAAAATCCCCAGCCAAATACAGATGACTCGCGTGTTGCGTTGGGTGGTCACCTCGTTAAAACGCCTACACTTTACCCCGTTACAGCGGCCCTAAAATATACAGGTTCTCCCTCGTAATTTAGTGGCGTTTCCTGTTTTTTTGGTCCTCTGCCGGCTGCGCCCGTTGGAAATGTTCTCGTCTGCATGGGTGTGCGTTCTGCGACTCCCCGGCCGACACGGAAATCCAACACGGGCATAAAGGGACATTGTTCACGTGGAGCGCATGTGGAGCCAATTATGTGAAACGCGTTCTTAGATCTCTAATCAATTAGGAGCCACACATTCTCTCTAATGAAATGCTGCGCGTAGCGAGCTGCCCTTCAGCTTCCCGTCTCCCCTCGTTCCGCCCCGGGCCGCGAAGGGGGCCGTGTGAAATTTAACCTGTCCGACTCGTAAATGTACTTTTGGCGGCGAGGGGCGAGACGCCCGCTTTCACAGCAGGGCTTTCTCACAGTTGAGCGCACGGCCGTTGGACCCGGACCAGTTCCGACGCGTTTCGCGGCCGTTCCTTCCAGCGCTCGTAAACCCTTGGAACCGAGAAGATGAAAAGTAACGCGATGTTCTGGTAGATCTGCGTGCGAATGGCGTCTGTAAACCAAAGCTCAAGGGAACGCCGACCCTTGTTTACTTTTCATTGGTTCATAATTGGCTATTCAGCGCCTATTCCCGCGGAGCCCAGGACAGTTGGCTGCTATGCTATATTGGATACTTTGTCCAATATGCCCTGTGAGCAAATGCTTGCAAGGGGAGCTTATTTGCCTGTGGATCTGGGGCTAAGTTCTAAATGTGGAGTAGTCGTCATGGAAACCTGTCAATTGTTTAAGGCTTTTATCGTTATGGGAAGTTTTCTGCTGGACGTTCATCCCTGCAGCGATCTGCATTAAATGGGAAGCCAGATCTGGTTATTTTGGGTGAATTTGGCGTTGTTTATGGTCAGTCTGCGGTCTGTAAAGAAAAGGTAAAAACGAGGTCGCCGTCTCACCCCTCGGACACAGAATTATGAGTCAGCCGGTGGAAGACGTGACCGACGGTAATACTCTCAGGAAACTCGCTGGCAGCAACAAACCGGAAGCCGCTCCGTGCCCCGCTCACAGAGGCTGCTTTGTTCGGCTTCATTCTGGTTTTGTTTCTTTAAACCACGAAAAAGTAAACTTTTGTGTTAAAAAAAAAAATATATCTTTTCGCAAGATCTTTTCTTTGCAAAGTTGCTTTTGTTGTTTTGGGTGGAGAAGCGTAGATGACGGTACACGGTGGTCCATGGTGGCCGGTCCGGGCAGGACTGTTTAGCGGGGGGTTCGCTGATCTCCTGGGAATGTGCCGAGTCGGCGGTCTTCCGTACTGAGCTTCCTCTCTGCGCGGGGTGAGCTGGGTTATGATGCAATATCCTTGTGCTCGGCGGTGAGGAAGGGCGTCGGGGAGGGGGTTGGCTGGTGGCTACCGGCTATACAATAGTATACATTTTATCTAAATAATATATATATATTAGAAGGGTTTAGATAATAATGTTCTGCCAGTTTATAAAAGTTGGTGACCCAGAACCCTAAAATCTGCCTGAAACTCACTTTCTCGCTCCGCATTTGCCGTTTCCGATCTTGAAACGCTCTGTACCGGAAAGTTTAATTATCAAAGGCGAGCGGAACTATTTTTTCCCCCCCAAATGATCTGCTTTTTAACTTCCCTTTTATCTGTTCTAAATCGCTCTGTCTGTCCGGGATGCTCGGCAGCCGGATGTCGCCCTCAAGGGTTTGCATTTGGCCTCCTAAATTATTACAGTTCGCTGTTGGAGATTCGGAATGAACCTCGGCTCATCTAACTAATGCTGGATAGCACTATAGTATAAGTATGTATAGAAAGTCATTGTGGTACAATAGAACCTTCCGTGTCGTTGCTATGGTGATAAGAACACTTTTCAAATTTTTATACTATATTTTGCCAATTTTTGACGGCTCCTCCTTGTACTGTATAGCGGGGTCTTCAGGGCTTTTATGCACCCAATTAAAGCAAGCGTGTGATATGGTAATTTTTATTGATGGATATGATATACATGCGGCCGTCTGACCTGCTCCGCTACGTGGAAAGGACCCGAGCCATCGCTGTGGCAAAGCGTAGAACTTTTTGGATGCTGTCCAGTGAGATTCCATTAATTCTGTCCGGAATACTAAATATTCAGTCATTTATGCACAGTATTGATTTTTCCGCGCTCCGTCCAGCTTGATTTATCAACTGCTGAAGGAAGACTATTTGTCTATAAAAACGCCATTACTGGTATTGGTCATTAAATAGCTTTTGAAACATCAGGTGCTGCAATCTGAACAAGACGGAGCTCCCTGGGGTAGCAATTTATCGAGACCACATATACACTACGGGTCAAAAGTTTGGGGTCACTGAGCTGTTTTCATGGAAAACAAGGACATTTCTGGCTGGAACATAATCGCAAACGGGTTTTCTAACCATTAAATAGCCTTTTAAACTTGGATCAGAGAACACAACGTGCTATTGGCACACAGGAGTGATGGGAGTGATAAAGGGCCATTGGAAGACAGGAGTGATGGGTAGTGATAAAGGGCCATTGGAACACAGGAGTGATGGGAGTGATAAAGGGCCTCTGTAGGCCCATGAAGAGATTCCATTAAAAATCAGCCATTGCCAGCTACAATGGTCATTAACAACATTAACCCCGTCTTTGCTGGAATTCTCAAAAACAAGGACATTTCCGAGTGACCCCAAGCTATTGAATGGTAGTGTGTACTTTTATGTGTTTTCTTTGTATAAATAAGGGTTCGTGGGTCGAGTTCCCAAAAGGCCTTGCATTATGTTTTTTTTTCATAGTTCGCTGTGTTATAAATCAGCCCGGGACATTTTATGTCATGCAAGTTATTTTAAAAGGTTTTCTTATTCTATCCATTGCATAAAGACTCTTTTCTTTTATTTTTCCCCGTTCTTTTTTTATGTTGGAAGCCACCACGCCTTTTCACTTGTTAATTTCATTCTGCTCCTTGCTTGGGCAGCGCCGGCTCCACTTGCATTGAATGAAACCAGTGGGTGGGTGATTACTTCGTAACGCAGACAGAAGCGATTGTCTATCGGCGTTTTTTGTGGGGCTTCTTTTCCCAGCTCTTTGTAAATTCTTAGAAGGTAGGCATTCTTGACGGTCATGGCCGTGCATCGTAACAAACTGGCTCCAACGCAAGGAGGGGGATACAGAGGGGTCTAAATTCATCCGATGTCACGCGGTTCCATAGAAAGCTTTCCCGGTCCGTTAGGATAGCGAAAATGCTCTTTATTTCAAAGGACTTTATTCTGTGTTTTGGGTAATGCCATAAAAGACTGGCTCCTGCGGACCCTCTACGCCATTCTGCTGAAGACCACCAAAGCTCATCAATCCACAATAAACCTTTAGTTTGGATGTTGGCTTTTTTTAGTTTTACCTACCTGCTGACTTTCAAAGAGTCAAAAATAGGCGCCTCTTTCTGGAGCAACGAAATGGGCAAGGACTGGTCGTCGGGCGCATGGCAGGTGCCCAAAAGCACTTCCCGGAAGTGACCAGGTTCCGAGCCCTGGGTTATGCCAAGGTCGCGCTACGAGCACAGACCGGTACTGGATTTGTTTTGCACTTCGTTAGGCAAATTTGGAGGCTTTATAGACGTTCAGCAGAAATGTCTCATAACCTAGTTAACCCGGGCCTTGCCCCTGGATATCCCAAGCTGTCTGTCTTCTCTACTATTTCTTTGCTATTAGGGTGATAACCTCATTCTCTGCGGAGTCTGCAATCTGCTCCATCGTAAAAAATACCCGTCGCTTGTCCCAAAAGGCTGATGCCAGCCAGAAATATCGAATTTGCGTCCCAAACATCAAAGCTCCTTTATCTTTGGTGTGTGACGTGTAGACGTGTCTTATCTGAGCTGTAGAGTTTATGGTCTGTCTCGTGAAGAGTCCTTGAACTTAAAGCCCATTACCCTTTGATTCTTTGTCTGCCTCTGTCCTTGCAGTAGGACCCATGTGTCAACAGATGTTAAACGATCCTACATGTGCCAGATTTGGGCCGAATAGACCTCTATCATCTCTGATGGCTCCTTCGTAAATTGACCTTTTAAATCGACCTCTTGACCTTGCCACAAAGGTCTGTAAATTGCAGGCTTATAGTCTCTTATCTCAGATTGTCTGCTCTTTGTATTTGTGCTGCCCATCAAAACAGAACCATTACCATGTATAAAAAAATCACTTTGCCTTTACAAGCCTGTGGTGGGGAGTACTAATATAAATTAGTGTGTATGTGTAAAAAAATATATATATCTATATTTTAAGAGGTTTTTACAACTTTGTTTATTTGAAGACTAAAGCTGTCTGCAAATTAGTCCTAAAACATCCTTTTCTTGTTTTTATCTTAGTGATTTTTGTCTGTAGTGATTTTAGATAAGATAGCCCTAAACCTACATATAAAAAGTCTTCATACTGGAATAGCCTTTTCAAATCACTTATCTGTTTATATTAATCACCTAAAAAAAAAAATATATATATTTTCTCCATATTACAATTGGTATTATAAATGAACAATATTCAGCTTGGATAAAAAAATTATGTATTTTTTTTTGTTATTTTAGCCCTCTTTTTTGCCATGGAGCATGTTCACCTAATATGTGCTAATAATGCAATTTCTTTAATTATAGTTAAAAAGTGATGCATATGAGCCATTTCTAATACCCCGTCTATAAGCTTGGCCAATTTTACCATTTCCATGCAATACATTTTAAATCTAGCTGGGGCTGCAGGTTATATATGTTTTTTGTTTTGTTTTTTTTTGTTACACCCCTCTGGTTACTTTAAAGATTAAAGCGATTGATACATTGTATAAACTGCAGAGTGATTTCTAGATGTTTTTGTTGTATAGGGTCGGATTGCATCACCTATACAACTATGTGACAGAATAGTTTATAAATATTATTTCTCTGATCGTCCCAAACAGAACTAAACGGCGCTGTCACCAAAAAAAAAAAAAAAACCCCGCCAGCAGAAACCATATTCCTGCATATCCTGTATCCTGCGTCAAATCCGGCATTCCAGAAAAAGCAAAGTGTTAAAAGAGGAGAAATAACAAGCTTTCTGTGAGAAGCCATTGTCCGGGCATCAAAGGATCACATGGTCCCAGCGGCTTTTTATGTGAGATTGGTCTGACACTTTACACCCCGTGTGAGGCTGCCTTTAGCCGGGGAGTAGGTCGCTGCCACCTTTCTTCTCATTTACAGCCTAGAGTTCATCCGCGGGTCAGCCAGCTCTTAATGACATCATTATACTTGTTTACGGCTCGCACAGGAAGTGCGCCACCGACGGCGTCTGAGATGTACTTAGCTTCGCGGAATCAAAGATCAGCCCCGTCTCTGGCTAAGCGAACGCGTTCTACACCAAACTTGTGTTTTTAAAGGGAGAGTTTAATGTCCCCTACTGAAGAAGAATGCATGCTAAAGTAATCCGAATTCTCTGCTAGTACTTTAATATGCATTAAAAAACTTGCCTGAGGTAGAAGCTGCAGCTCTGCAGCTGCCCTCCTACTATCATTTGCAACAGCAATTTAAATTCATCTGCTCTGTCCCTTTAAATCCGTGCTGGCCGTGTGATGTAGAGTATCTAATCTTCATTAAAGAGCTGTTTTAAGCCCAAAATGAACCCCCTCAACCTTCTCCCACCCCAGGGGGTATCCGAACCGGTGTTTGGTCAGGCGTGACCCTAATTCTATTTTTTTTTTAATTTTTTTTTTTTTGTTCTTTTTGACCATGCAGCCTTATTTTTTGCATAGAAAGAAAAACCGGAGTCGGCATTCCAGGGAAACTTTTCTCTTTAATAAAACCGGTGTCCAAAGCCTCCCGCTATTCCTCGATAATCAGTCTAGACCCTTCTAGAATTAACAGTTTAACCTTTTAATCCTTGGATGTGAATGGGGGGGGGTGAGCTGCCAACCTGCCTGGCACCTGCAGAGTTAACGCAAAGCCTGTATAATAAACTCAGGGCCTCCAATTTTGCACTTTTTTGCCCCGTTCCAGTGACCCGATGCCTCCGCGAGAGGCTGGCCTCTAGTTGACCCTTGTCCGGTGTTAATAGGATTGCAAACAATGACTCCAAATTGACCCCGTTATTAGCCGCCCCGCACGCCCGCGCCCTGCCTCGTTTTAATAATTCTACAAAAGGATTGCGATCTGTTGCTTATGCGCGCTTCATCCCGCCTGTGCATATTTATAGCTCTTAATCTCGCCGTTACAATGCTGGTTTTGTGTGATAATAAGATCTGGGCTAAAGGCATATTGTAAAGCGGCGGCAGATTAAGGGCTATTAACATCTAAATGCTAACGTCGGATGAATGGCCGGGGATCGCGATGCGTTTAGATCGCTGACTCTTCAGAAGAATCCTTGTCTAAGTTCCGGATCGCGACAATTAGTGGGACCTCAACAATGTTTAACAGTCTATACATTATTATAAATATTACATGTATCTGTTTATCATCTCTTTCTCTGGAGTAAACAAAAATCTTTTGTAGAAACTTAGTCTGCCTGCAGATCGGCCCCATCCGGCCCCCGTCTAGTCGCCGGTTTCTCCTGCTGTAACGACTCAAACCTTAATCAGTCGTTGGTCTCGTCTTAGATTCAGGAGCCGTCTGTCTATCCCATGCATGTTTAATCCCCTCACTGTATTACCCTCTACCACTTCTGCTGGGAGGCGGCTCTGCTCCTCTCCCTCTTAGTAGCCTGTGAGCCGGGGTCGATGACCGTTCTGTCTGACTTTTGGCTTGGGTGTAAATAAGTGAACTATCCTATGTGGCAATGTCTTTATTCTCGCACGCTGCAGTCACGTGACCGACGTCGGGTCACATTCGCGAATATCGTGTCTTTAGATACAAATGTAGCAACTGGAATCCCCGCCTGCTTCCCAGCCTCGTGGAACAGGTTTGTATTGTTTGTTAGCTGTTAGCGCTCGTCGACGCGCCTGGGGAAGGGCTTTGTGGAATTAGGACTCTGGGAGGATCTTTCTATTTTAAATTTATCTATCGTATCTCTTACAAGCTGCTAATAATCGCCGGGTAACGCTGGCCTCTGGAATATTCAGTCTCATACAGAACTTTTCTGCAATTTCCCGTTTGGGCTGTTATTGTTTCTTGTCAAAGTGTCCCATCCCCCGCTCTCCCTATATATATATATATATATAAATATAGGAATTTTTTTTTTTTCTGAATATAATGCAAATGTCAAGTTTTGAAATTGACCCACTTTCAATTAAAGATGGTAAAATGCCCCCCCCACACACCTATATGTAGTTCACCAGTTTAAAATGTATCTACAGTAACAAATATTTGTTGAAGCTCCATAAAATGTGAGGGGTTCAAATGTCCTCCAGAAGCCTCAGGTGTCTCCAACAAAACATAGTCCACCTGTTTTCAGGCAGGTCGGGGTAACATCGGGGCGGCCCCGACTCCGCAGGGATTTACCCCCTCACCCGGCTGCTGCTCCAGATCACTTTCTGGTCGGTAATTCTGTAAAAGACGAGTGTCTTGTGCCCAAGGGAGACCATCAAAGACCAAGTTCTCTGGACCGTATCCAGGAGTGGAAGCTGTCTGTCCATAACCAGCGCAGAATTATTATTTTTCTTTTATATTTGGATATTTAGGCAACGGAACCCTTATTTTTGGATAAATTAGTCATTTTTTTACGAGGTCTGTAGATGTAAGAAGTAATGCCGTACCGATAATCCTCTCGCACCCTGAACCCGTGCCCTGCGACTTACAAACATCTGGTATCTATAAGGAAGACACGGCGACCTTCGTGTTCTGCGGGCTGCGATCAGATAGCGAGATGGCTTCTTGATTGCATTTGGCACCAGGAATGGCTTTAAATAATTAAAAACCCCAAAACCTAACATGAAACCAAGGGCAAGGAGGTTTTCTTTCCAGCCTAGTTGCGCTTCCAAAAACTTCGAAACAAATTTGAAAAAATCACTTTGGACATCAAATGAAGGTCGTAGTTTTTTTTTTTTTTTTTTTTGTCTAATTTTTCAATTATAAGGCTTTGTAATTTTTTTATTTATTTATTTTGTTACATTATAACTCATTATATACTAAATCGTAGTAATGCACCTCCGGTTGTTTAGTTGGGTTGCCGTCCACCCGATGGTCCACCCGTTGTATTTGTTTTAGGACGTTAAGGTCGCCCCAGGCTGATCGGAGTCCATCTGGGGCCGGAAACATTACAATTTATTTTACAATTGGCTCCTAAAATGATCACCCCGCCACCCCCCCCGCATTCTATTCTACTCCGTGTGTCCAGCGGAGGATGAAACCCCTTGCCCCAGGACCCCATCTCACACCCCCCGCACATACAATAGTTTTGACAGTGGTAATGACACTTCTTTTACAACGGCTGGCGCTTGAACTTCCTGCACGGCTTGTGAACAGGTTTTTTTTGGGGGGGGGGTTTATTGCTGCAATTTCCCATTTGGGCTGTTATTGTTTCCTGTCAATAAAGCGTCCCATCCCCCGCTCTCCCTTTCACTAACACATTGATGTTTTAGATCTTCTCCTGGATGGCCTTCAATGGTCCCAAACCACATGGCAAAACGACGCGATACCAACTCACCTTTTAACTTTATTTCATTGCAGATTATTTTATGGGGCCGGACGGAAAAATGTCTCAAGGAAACGGCAGAAGAAATCAAGCAGATCGGAGCGGAATGTTACTATTTTATATGCGACGTTGGTAATCGAGAAGAAGTCTACCAACAAGCTAAAGCAGTGAGAGAAAAGGTTAGATACGTTACCTTTTTTTGGGGAGAAACCTGTACTTTATCGAGAGCCACCATCTTCCTACCCAGAAAATGCTATATTCTGTATGTCTCTTGGCTTTAAGGCTTCTGTATTCTAAGAGTATCCTGCTTACGGTGACAACTGTGCTCAAGCAGGGATATTCTGTCGGCCCTTAAGAATTGTATACAGTTTCCTATGATTTAGAAAGAACTTGGCCTGTCTGCATAATAACTTCCCAGTTAAGTTTCCCGGCTGTTTATGTATTTAAAGGATATTGATACACATGTCCTCGTTGTTTCGTAGGTTGGGGATGTTACCATTTTGGTAAACAATGCCGCGGTCGTACATGGCAAAAGTCTGATGGACAGTGACGATGACGCTTTGTTAAAATCACAGCACATAAACACTCTGGGACAGTTTTGGGTAAGAATATAAATATTTATATATTTTTTTTCACTTATCATAGTTGTCTTTGGTTGTGTTGACAAAACCTGAGCTTTCTCTGTTCCGTTGGTCAGTATGTGTGTGTGTGTGTATGAGTGAATGTGTTTGTGTATAGTTGAGGTTTACTGCTGTTATGTACATTTTTGGGGTGGAAACTCTTTTCTTTAAGGCTGTCGGAGTTGAATTAATTTCTTTTTTTTTTTCCTCTCTCTCTCATATAGACTACAAAGGCTTTCTTGCCGCGCATGTTGGAACTTCAGAATGGCCACATTGTTTGCATAAACTCTGTTCTAGCGTTATCAGCGATTCCTGGAACCATTGATTACTGCACTTCCAAAGCTTCATCGTTTGCTTTTATGGAAAGCTTGACCTTGGGGCTGTTGGATTGCCCAGGGGTTAGCGCTACAACAGTATTGCCCTTTCACACGAGCACGGAGATGTTTCAAGGAATGAGAATCAGGTGTGTAAAAAATAAATAAATGAATGAAATAAAAATACATATATATATAATTATTAAAAAGGGAGAGTTATGTGAAGCGTCTGTAACTTATCTGCAACAAAAGCCATTTCTGTAGAAGTAACAGCTGCCCTGTGTCTGTGGCATTTATCTAGGCTGTTAATTTGTAACGCTTGAGGTTTCTTTGCGATGATAAAACTGCAACTCTGGGACAAAAGCGATATTTTCTGCGTACGGCTTCCTCGTTGGCGCAGAATTCCATTTCGACGTTCTTTTTTCTTTGAATTGTCTCCTAGGATTTTATTAGTAGCCCTCAAAGTTAATTGCCAAGTCGTGTTTTTTTATTTATGAAATTCATGAAACGATATCTCTACGTGGCTGCTGCGTGAACGCATGTAACCATCGCCATGAGTAATAGAATGACCTAGAAGCACATGATCCACGTTCTGCATGTCTGGAGCGATGACAACTTCCCGGTGGCCTTCACACCGAGCCTCCTATCGCCTGCTCTGACATACAGACCCTTCGGCGCGTCCATCCGCTGCTACAAGGCTTCAGTTTCAGGAAACATAAGGGGTTACAGCATGTGGCAATGGGGGCGCAGATGTAGAAACCTAAAAATTATTAAAGCGACAATTGTCTCCCGTAATTCCAACATCCCATTGAGGAAGCGATACGGGGTCAAAGAGGCTTCCCTTCTATATTTGACAGCTGCCCCCTGTACCTGATAACATATATAGTAATTATATCCAAAATAACTACAATCGTAGACTTACGTTTAATTCTATTTCTTCCCCAGGTTCCCTAATCTCTTTCCGCCTCTAAAGCCAGAAACCGTAGCAAAGAAGACGGTAGAAGCTGTCCAGAAGAATAAAGCGCTCCTGCTCCTTCCCTGGACTATGCATGCACTTGTCATCTTGAAAAGGTAATGGAGAATGATCGTAGGTACCTAAACTATACATTTTCAAGGACTTTTCTGCCCTATAATATCACCCCTACCCCACCCGCCCCCTCTCTTTTTACGTCAATACCTCGGACTTATTGGAGATCGTGGTTGGGTTTTGGCTTCACGTCCGGACCCGTTCTGTTATTGTACTTCTGTCAATACGACTGTTAGAAGTCTCGCCTTTTCGAAGCGTGAATGAATGAATGGTCGCTCGCTGATGATAAAACAAGCTTGTGTTGGAATTTTCCCTTCAGGCGTCTCTTGCGGACGATGCCGACACATCTCATTTCTCATCCACATGTAATTATCGGTTTGTTTTTATTGTTTCCTAACTCTTCTTCTTTTCTTTCTCTCTCGACAGCATTCTCCCGCAATCAGCACTTGAAGAAATCCACAGGTTTTCAGGATCTTACACCTGCATGAACACATTCAAAGGGCGGACATAGATCCTCTGATCAAAAGACTTTCTGAACAGAAGAAAAAAAAAAGAAATACAGTCCTAACAAGATTGTGGAGCAGTCCCCGTCTCCGTCGTACGCGACAAAAATCTCTTTAGTGGACAAAAGGGGTTCTTCCGGACCGTTCATAAAGCAGTACAGCCTTCGTTGGAGGACCCAGATATTGCAAAAAAGAAAAAAAAAAAGACAAGCGAAAGACTTTATGCTTTGAGGGTTTTTTTCCCTGTATATGATTTTAAGGTTTTATTCTTTAAACTCGCTGGTAGCGATCAAAAGTTTATAGTTTTTAATAGACTTTTAGCGATGGTTTAAGCAACAATTGCTTTTTTTGTGTATGTTGTAGTTTTTTAAATAATTTTCTGCCAATCTTTGAAAGGTTTGGTGATTTTCTTGCTCTCAGGTGCATTAACAATCCAATCGCCGTTGGTTTTGTCAGCAGGCGGAAGGCATTAGCCTAAAACCAAGTCCAGATTTATTCCGAACAGATTTCTGGTCCAAGCCTTTCGATTTCAGGCTGCTTCTGAAAGCTGTTCCCAAACGGCCCGGAGGAAAGGATTTCTACAACCGTTTGGGTTTTTAATGAAAAAAAAAAAAAAATTTAAAAGCATTGAAGATCAGGACTGTCTGGATCTGAAACGCTCCTTTTAACCTTTTTAACTTGACAATAATTCAAATAATAATCGCCGTGAAAGTGTCGGCCGGATGTCAGAAGCATTTTAGTAACATTTTGAATTGATGCAATTAAAATATGTGAAAGATAAAAGGAATGTTGTGCTTCTTTACACTTCCCTGACAGATGGGGGGCTTCAGTAACCATGCATGGGGCTAGCTGGGCAAACCGCATTGCAGCCCCATCAATAAATGCCTACAAAGCAACCACAATGAGCGTTCAACCTGCCCCTGATGATGTCGACTCAAAGAAACATGCGCCACATAGTCCATGTCGCCGTAATAACATTGTCCAGGTCATATAGTAACTGCTTGCCTCCATATCTTGTTTTTTTTAATTTTGGACCCAGGGTTATTTACAGAAATGGGGAAAGTGGAAATTGCCCTCCTTTACCCACCATCAAGGGGACCTATTAACCCCGTGGTTCACTGATTTATAATAAAGCCGTTGCGTTTAGCCGCTGGATCACTGGACCTGTTTTTTTTTATGGGTCTATTCAGTAAAGGTGAAGATTTAAAAAGTTGGCCTGAACTCTACTACCAAAAGTCAGTCCTCATCGGTGGCAACTTTTTTTTATTTTTTTTTTTTTAAAGAGGAAAAAGTCTCGCATTTTTTTTTCTTATTTGTTCTGTGCTACAGAAGGAGCTTCTAATCCATCATCTTGTAACCAGATGTCGAATGAAACCACAATACACAAGAATTTGGAGTTGGGGGGGAAAAGAACAATACACTTCTCAACGCCAAATGAGGCAGTTCCTGCTACCACGCACCCCCTCGAAGGTCTATTATACAAAATAAGGGCTCAGTTTACAGAATAGAAGAAGTAGTCTTTTGGTGTCCGTTCATGAAATACAATGTTTTCACAGCACTATCCAGCCATGTTGGATAAAAGGCTCCTATTATACGAACCCAAAGGTTTTCTCCTGGATAAGATTATTTACACAAGAAGCACTTTAGAAAGATTCTATAAGAACTAGAGCCACCTCGTTACCGTCGCATAAACGCGGCGACCCAAATATCACATAACCCATAATGCTAAGCTTTGGTTCAATGAACATTTAATAAAAAACATCATTTTATTCAGTGTTGATGAGTGCTTTAATTTGAACATTCAATTCAGAGTATTCAGGGCTAATGAGGTGGCTCTGGCACTTTAAGGCCAGCAGCCACCTAATACCATAAGTGCTGCCGACGGCTGGGTACATGCAAGCCGGGCATATCCAGCCAATGGCCACACACTACTGGAGTAGCTAATCCAGTGAATATGGGGTGCTGTCGGCCAGCGGCCCATCGGGCATTGGTCCAATGTGCCAGCTGGCTTGTCTGGGACTGATAACCATGGTCAAAGTCCAGGGTTGGTTCTCGGTTTCATCCTTTTCCTCCTTACCCGGTGGATGGCTGGAGATTTACCCCTGACCAGCACAGGGAGTGTAGTTGAAAAAAACAAACAAAAATCACATGCTTGGCCCCAGCTTGACTAAACCCGGCCTAGATTAATGGAAGAAAAGAACCCCAATTAAGTGGAAGGAAAGTAGTTATTGGAGGTTGGGGATCAAGGACCCAATGAGGGGCTTTACTACCATCTTGTTTCCTTTTCCCTAATAAATTGATAATTATACTTGGGTTCAACTGACTGAATTTTAAGATCCTAAACCCTAGCTGCAGATAACCCCCAGCACTGTATACAGTAATATAACCCCCCAGCGCTGTAACAGTAATATAACCCCAAGCGCTGTACTACAGCTAATAACACCCAGCGCTGTATAAAGTAATAATATCCCCAGCGATGTATGACAGTATATCCCCAGAAACTGTGATACAGTACCTATAACCCCAGCGCTGTAATACAGTAAGTATACCCAGTCACTTGTATACATAAATATAACGCCCAATGCGCTGTTATAACAGTAATAATCCAGCGCTGTATAAGTATATAATCCTCCAAGCCGCTGTATACAGTACATATCTACCCCCAGCACTGTATACAGTAATATAACCCCCCAGCGCTGTATACAGCACTGTATACAGTGGTGTATGGCAATGCTAATTAAGCATATTCCTCCGTAGTCTAACATTAGTCATAGTGTTAGACTGGGCCATTAAGACCGAGTCATTCTAATGACTTCTGTTTATTTAACGTTTTATTGTCGCTTTAAAAGTCACATTTGTGAGACAGGAGCACCGTTCAGCAGAAATGCCCCGTGGGGGTTATGCAGTTCTTAGAAAAGATTGAAGGTTAGAATTTCTGGGATGCTGAGAAATAAAATACCGCATTATTTTTGTTACCGTGGAAAGGGCTTCGAAGTTCAGAACATAAATAATTATTTTGGGTTAAACAAGCTTTTGTGCTTTTTCTGGACTTGTATTTTAGATTTTTTTTTATTTTTATCCTGTGTTCTTCTCCAGGGTCATATGAGGGGGTCTGAAACATGACCATGCCTGCTGGGGGGGGGTGGGGGGGACACAAGGAAGGGGGTATAACGGGGCTAGGTTCAGAGCAGGGTTAGCCAAATACTGGATGAATTAAGCAGGACAAACAGACAGCTCACCTCGTGGTGAACTTTTCCTCCAGCTAACCTGCTCCTCACCCGGCCCGGCACAGGTGGAGTACGACTGACGTTCCAACGAACCCTCACTCCCACCGCCTTCCCCGCAATCTACAGAAAGCCAACTGTGGAGCTTCATTCACATTTTGTGACACGTTGCATTCCGGCGTTATTAATGGAAACTCCGAAAATTCATTCTATGCGGAATGCAGAAGACTTTACGCGTTCAGGACCGGAGGGTTGCGTTACGCTATTAAAAGTGTTTAGCAAAGAACGGGGTTCATTCTCTTCATTAAAGATAAATATATCAACAATCATGTTGGTCAATGCAGGGTTGATGCTACGTGGAATGCCACATGGTCCCCCTTTTTCAAAGTTGTGGCCCCTTATTAGAGGTGAGCGACCCGGCCTGTGGTGTAGCATAACCCACACGCAAGCTAGAGACACCCACTTTATAAAGAAAGTCCTCTCGTGCCCATAGGGATGCCAGCTAGGATAAAAAACCAAACAAGGAGGAGTTACAGTTGGCTCTTGCTTGTACTTCCCCACCCCTGAGGAGCCCAGATTGAGCCCACGCCGCTCACACATTCTCATTCTTTCCCAGTTAGCCTGAACATTACATAAACGTGGCATTTCATTAATATACAACATATTAAAAAGTGCATATTGAAACAAAAAACTTAAGCAATACTTTTTAAAGGCTAATGAAACTGGCCTTTTTTTGCGGACATTATGGTTGAAATTCAGATTTCCAGTTGTGGCGATTTCATTAATTTAATTTGGGACTTTAATTTTTTTATTTATTTATTTATCTTGGTTGGATGTGACTGTTTGTCCACTTTAGAATAAATTCATAAAAAATATTTCTACT
>VKOC01021947.1:0-20693 GCA_009364415.1 Spea multiplicata
CCTGCCCTCCCCACATATGCCACTCCACTCTACCCCCAGATATGCCACTGTGGCCCCAGATATGCCTTATACACCCTGATACACCACTCCGTCCTCCCCAGACAGGCCACACTGCCCTGCCCACATATGCCTTATATACTGTATATGCCATATACCCCCAGATATGTCACTTCACTGCCCCCAGGATTTAAATTCCCCTTACTTTGCCCACCTTTATCTCTAACTGCACCATAAGTTAACTTTATTAAACTAATTAAATTAACCCTCAGTCCTCATCATTTAATTAACCCTAAATACCCCCTTAACCATAACTACCCCTAAATTAACTCTAAATACCTCATCAAAACAACTACCCTAAATTAACCCTAAACACCCCATTAACCATAACTGCCCCTAAATTAACCCTAAAGACCCCATCAACCACAGCATCCCCTAAAGACCCCATCAACTCCCCCATCAATTCCCGCTGGGGAACTACACCCAAATCATTACCCCCCACGTGAAACAAAACAATGTCCGGAACCCGCTCCACCCATAAGCGCCGCCAAAGTTCCGCACACACGTCATTCCATCCCGCACCACGAAGGCCAAACCATCATAGTAACAGACGATCCTCCGGAAAGCCCGGTTGTTTTCCCGTCGTAAGAACTGCGGCTCTTTGACCAGCCCAGAAGATGTAGGAATGACCCGGGATCCATGCCACCAAACCTGGAAAACAAAACAATAAATAAACAAAACAGCAGATCATCGTTCATAACAATCCTTCCGGGCGAATATACGACCGGAACCTCACCGACTACCCACGCCCCAATTTTTGGACCAGATCATCACTAAAACCCAGACGGGCTGCTTCCGTAGCAACCCAATACGAAAAGAGAGAGTGCCAAATTGTTGTGGATCCAGCCCCACACGCTCCAAACAAATACGAAATATCCATAAAAATTGATACAGAGAGAAAGCTGGCCCATCCTCATGCAGTAGCAGAGGCCCAACCACATCAGGCCGACATTCCAAAAATTCAAAACAACCCCCAACCGGACACAGCACTGACCCACTCCATGGATACAGTACGGATCACATCCTTTGCTAAGAGCATCCGTTTTGGACCTTCGTAATCGAATAGACACCATCTTCTCACTGACTACCACATCAGACAGTTGGAGTCCGCCACCTCCTGCCCGACTCCTACTTACCAGCTCTCCAATCCGGAAAGCCCCGAAAAACGCCAGAATGAATGCCAGTCCGAATAATCTGGATTCATAAACCGAGTAACACACAATGGGTAAAACATCCAACACCTTCTGCAACACCTGAACAGAAACTGGACGTCTAGCGTCCCCAATACCAACAATACCGAAATCCTTTTAAAGCCTGGCGTACCAAAAATTCCTTAGTATGAACCCTCCAACCCTTACGTTTGAACAAAGACGCCAAAGCCGACATATTCCGCCCTAGGGCCGCAGGTGAAGCCCCTTTTGAAACCAAATCAAACAAAAACCACAGCAACGCATCCAGCTGTTCCGCTTGCGTACTAACAGAACCAATACAGGAAACCAGCCTGTCCCAATCCTCCCAGACCTTACCATAAGCGGACCACGTTACCGGTGCTAAGGATGCCTTCACACCTCCAGCAAGCAACTCGTCCCTAATCGCCACATCTCATCTGGACAGACCAGACCCGAGTCCTGAGTTCCGCGCACCATTGGCCCCGGACGTACGCCCCAAACCCAATGCTCCCAGAAGCTCCAGCTCCTCTGTGTACACTGACTCCCTACGGAAAAACACCTTGCAGTTGAAATGTTCCAAAAACACATGCAAAACCTCCAGATCAGCTCTCATAGCTGCGGAAAGCGGTATAAAATGATGCACAAACTTTATGCCCGAAGTAGCTCTAGACAAACTCCGAATGAAAATCCTGCCCATAGGTAGTGCCCGACATGCAAAATTCAAACGACCAATCAAGGATTGTAAATACCGTAGAGTTACTTTCCGAACACCACGAAACTTGTGAACCACCTCTTGCGGCAGCCTGCATTCACCAGCAACCGAATCAATCTCCAAACCTAAAAAACTTAAACAGGTAGTGGGACCTTCGGTCTTGTCCGCAGCCAGCGGAACACCAAACATCCCGGTCACCCACTCCAGCATCCGCAGTAGCTAACCACATTCAGCAGAGCCGTGAGGGCCCACACAAAGAAAGTCATCAAGATAGTGTACCAAAAACCGTCTCCCCGCCTCTATCTTGACTACTCATTCAATGAACAAACTGAATTTCTCAAAATAAGAACAAGAGATGGAACAACCCATAGGGAGACACAAGTCGACAAAAGGTGATGAATCAACCTGTACTTCCCAACCTCCTTCTTAGGTACAACCCCCAATGGTGACAACCACAAATTATCCAGAGGGGGATAAAGAAACATCCTGCCTAAAGAAACCTCCTTTGCCAACTTGTCCCTCACCACCTCTGGAAACTCCAAAACCGCTTTCAAATTACAACTACAACTATGAAACTGCCGAACAGAGAAAGGAATGTAAAAACCATAACGAAAACCCTCAAGCAACAACTGCGCCGTTCCACGATCACCTTAGCGGCTTAGCCAGGGTAGCATCGCGTTTAACCTCACCGGGGTTAGCCCCAGAGGAAGCGGCCCCCAACCCGGATGGTGTAGTTCCCGAGACTCCACCAGATTTACCCTTCTTAAAACATCTGGCGAGACTATGGGAACCCCCACAACCTGAGCATTCAGGCTTGAGCTTGCAAGCTGACCTCCACTTATATTGGCTGTCGTTAAACAGCCAGCAGAAACCTTTTTTGTTACTAGCCGACGTGGAAGCGTGTCCTCCCACGCCGGCCCCTGACTGAAAGAGCTGCGCCTTTTGCGCCATCATAAGCTTCATCCATAACGACAGGTCCATTTGGTCCCACTGCATACCTGGATTAGCCGTCAACCGCTGCCTAAACTGCTCGTCATATTTCCACTATGCTAAACCCCCATACATCCTATAAGCCTCCCAGATACCATCCAAGTAGCAGAAAAGGGGAGAGCATAAGTTAGGTGATTTCTCCCCGATAACACACACTAAGATGCAAAACCCCCTCAATCAATTCCCAAACGACTTGGGAACTTTTTCTTCCTCCTCTTTCTTAGCATCCTTCTTATCCTCCTCTTTCAAATCAATAAACTCCTCCAAAGATAACAGAGAAAAAATCTCCACAAACTCCCCTTTCCAAATCTTTTCCTTTAATTCTTGCTTAAGATGGACCCCCAAGGGACCAGCAAAAGAAACATAGGCATTCTGCCTAGCCGAATCAGGAATTCCACCTGTTAACTCTGCCCGCTCGGCACTGACCACCGACGAACTAGCACCCACTGCTGACACCTCACTACTATCAACACCCTCAACTGCTGGGACTACCACAGCACTAACCGCTCCCTGTCCGGAGCCAGACGCAGACCACACCTGACCACAACCAGAACCAACATGAGACCCCTTCTGCAGAGACCCCAACAAACCCCTCAACCCATCCAACATTTGAGTTTCAACCAAAGTTTGGGACTCACCACCGGAACCTCCGGCCGTAGCTCCTGGCCCCGAGGCTGCATCCTGACTGCTGCCTTCGCGAAGATCCTCAGGCAAGGCCGTACTCCTATCACTCCCAGCCGCCGCAGCTGGACGTCTCCGATGAACCGGCCGAGAAACTCCTTCCGGACTGGGGGACCTTAAAGGAGATAAAAGCCGAGGCACCGACAGAGATTCCCCACGAGATAAAGAACTCTGCCTGACAGGAATCCTAGACCGAAAACGACTCACATCCCTGCCTTCCCTCCCAGGGCTCCTACTATGGGACCTAGACCTAATAAAAGCCATACCAAGTGCTTCATCATCATAACAAGTGCTTCATCATCCTCAATGAGCAAACAAACATCCAGGTACTGACTCCCATAATCAAAAGCGCAGCCCATGCGGTCCCACCTGCCTCTCCCTAGCTTCCGCAAAGACCCTAGCATCCTGTACAATACGCTGCGCCCGGCCCAACGAAGTGGCCGCTAACCCGGAGACAGCACCACGAGGCCGCCCGTGGCCTATCGTATAACTCCCATCATCCTCAGTCAGCTGCGCCATTGCAGAAAGAGCACCTTCCCCGAACCGAAGACCGGAAGATAACGCTCTGGGGCTGCCACTAACCCTCTCCACTGCATAAGCTGCTCCCTCCTCTCGTGAGGGGAAAGTCAGAGAATTCACACCACTGTGTACCTCAGGGGCAGACGCACCGCCAACCATGCTGCCACCTGTCTCACCCCTCGCAGACCTGACAGCACCCCTCGACCTTCATACTTGCTGCAGTAGCCGCGACCGATACCAACCAGGTCGACCTCCATACTCTGCCCCTCTGCCAGGACCCGCTGCAGACAACGCGGCGCCCTTGTAGCACCGCTCCCACAAATACCAGCTCCACTGTGGCCTCCTCCACTTTCATCACGCCGTTCCCCTGAGCGACTACGTACTCGCCGTCCTCCCGTCGACATCTCTGGGCTCAGCCGCTCCGGAGGCCTCGTTCGCCGAACAGGGCGCCCCGATGAAGGGATCACCCCGACATCCAGCACAGGTGCCAGTCGCTTCCTCAGCCATCCGGTACCGCGCTCCCGCGTAGCCATCTGAATTCCTTCCAGAAACTCTTCAATTT
This sequence comes from Spea multiplicata, assembly GCA_009364415.1. NCBI lineage: Eukaryota > Metazoa > Chordata > Amphibia > Anura > Pelobatidae > Spea > Spea multiplicata. The sequence continues at coordinate 4,691 of VKOC01021947.1, forward strand.
CTTGCTTCATATCTGAAAAAGAAAGCAAAGGCCTCTCCAAACCAAATTGCTCAAATACCTGAACTCGTATTTAGAAAAGCAGTTAAGTGACCGTTTACAAAATGGTTGCCACTTATATACCGTATTTATCGGCGTATAACACGCACTTTTTTAAAAACGAAAAAAAGCCGAAATCGTACCTGCGTGTTATACGCCGATATATCCTAGAGCTGCACGATCTGCAGCCGCGTCTCCTTCACTTCCGGTCCCGGCGAGGGTGCGTGCTATACGCCGGTGCGTGCTATACGCCGGTAAGTACGGTACTTTGATAGTAACCCCACCCATAACAAATTTGAACCAATAGCACTTACCTCTGTCAAGGCCCACTCCACCTATGCTGCGCTGTTCCATGGGCTTCTACAACCTTTCCTTCTAGAAGTGTTTAAAGGTGAGATGCACCAAAATGCCGAAAACCAGCTTAGCTCCCAGGTGGGAAATGGCTTAGCAGCCAAGGGGTTATTAATGTCCCTGGACAAATGGAAGGGTCTATATTCTTATATTCTGTATAGTTTAAAAACCGAAGGCCCAAATCCATTTTAAAAGCAGCCCTGCCTTTTCCCATATGCCCAGTGCATAAAAGCAAGTGGAAATGTCCAAATTGGGCCCAAAGTGTCAATATTTTGTGTGGCCACCATTATTTTCTAGCACTGCCTTAACCCTCTTGGGCATGGAGTTCACCAGAGCTTCACAGGTTTCCACTGAGTCCTCTTCCACTCCTCCATAACGAGATCACTGAGCTGGTGGATGTTAGAGACCTTGTGCTCCCCCACCTTCCGTTTGAGGATGCCCCACAGATGCTCAATAGAAGACATGCTTGGCCAGTCCATCACCTTTACCCTCAGCTTCTTTAGCAAGGTAGTGGTCATCTTGGAGGTGTTTTTGGGGTCATTATCATGTTGGAATACTGCCCTGTGGCCCAGTCTCCAAAGGGAGGGGATCATGCTCTGCTTCAGTATGTCACAGTAAACGCTGGCATTCATGGTTCCCTCAATGAACTGTACCTCCCCGGTGCCGGCAGCACTCATGCAGGCCCAGACCATGACACTGCCACCACCATACTTGACTGTAGGCAAGACACACTTGTCTTTGTGTAAGAAATGAAGGGTGCCTTTAAAATGGGACATTACATTTATTGCATAATGTTTTGGGGACGATTTGGGTTTCTATAAGGTGAGATAGCTGGTTTTACAATGTAAGGTCATTTGCATAGTAATGCATTATAAAGGGTTTGGAACAAAGGCTCCAACAGAGGTGAATACCCCACAGGGGGTCAGACAACTGAAGCCAATGTATATTAACATAACTGTGTGCATGTTTGCATAGACTACCTGTCTCCTCCATAATTGGGTCATACAGGAAAACTCTGGAAAGAGGGGTTGGGTGAACCACTTTCTGGGAGGTACAAGGAATTCTGGGATGACTAGTTAGGGGCGGCAATAGTCAGAAGAGAGTAAGAAGAGTCTAAGAGAGTCTGAGTAAGAAGAGTAAGAGAAAAAGAAGAGTCTCGGAGAAAGAAGAGTCTCGGAGAAAGAAGAGTCTCGGAGAAAGAAGAGTCTGAGAAAGGAGAGCACAGCGAACAGAAGTGTTCTGGGTTAGGAGACTCAGAACGAAGCTGCGCAAGATGGCGTTTGGGAGAAGCCTGTGAGCTGAGAGAGGTTTCCCAAGAATGTGCTTAAGTATCCCTTTTGTTTTGTATTATTATCAAATGTTTTCTGTATGTTATGTGTTTTATCACCTGTAACAGTAACCTAATTCAATATCAATATACATTTTTCTATACGCTTGTATTTGTGCTTTATTCGTCACACATTCCCTAAAAGAATAACCCTGCTGTAAGAGGGTCATAATTTCTAGGAGCGATTTAGAGTGAGTTAGTGTGATTTAGTGTGAGTATATTTCTAAGTGCATTAATTTCTTACATTTGTACTCCTCACCTGGTTGCCGCCACACACGCTTGCCACCATCTGAACCAAATAAGTTTATCTTAGTCTCATTGGACGACAGGACATGGTTCCAGTAATCCACAGTAGTCTGCCTGTCTTCAGCAAACTGTTTGCAGGCTTTCTTGTGCATCATCTTTAGAAGAGGCTTCCTTCTGGGACGACAGCCATGCAGATAAATTTTATGCAGTGTGCGGTGTATGGTCTGAGCACTGACAGGCTAACCTCCCCACCCCTTCAACCTCAGCAGCAATGCTGGCAGCACTCATACATCTATTTCCCAAAGACGACCTCTGCATATGACGCTGAGCATGTGCACTCATGGGTTGGTTGACCATGACGAGGTCTGTTCTGAGTGGAACCTGTCCTCTGAAACCTCTGTATGGTGTCTTGCTACAGCTTAGTTTCAGGGTTGAAGGGGTGCGAGGTTAGCCTGTCAGTGCTCAGACCATACAATGCACACTTCTTATAGCCTCCTTATAGCCTAGGCCAGGGGTAGGCAACCTTTTGGTAGTGGTGTGCCACAGTAAAACCTTCAAGTCCCTTTGTGCGCCGGCAATAATTTAAAAGAGGAGCGAATGGTTGAGAAAGTAAATGGTTGAAAAAAAATTATATTCCTTAAACAAAAAGGAACATCATGAAAACCTCCTACCTACCCCCTCAAAAAAAAATGAACAGGAAAATTAAATGAATCAAGAGGCGCAAGGAATTTTAAAGATTAAATAGGTGTAAATGTCCCATTCTGTCAGAAATCTCAAGAAATGACAAGTACAGGGTACAAGCCTGGAGAGTTCAGCCCCAATCTAAAAACGCCAGAAAATAACTCAACACAATATCAAAAATGGGCTTCAAGAGGTAAAAAGGTACAAAGATCCTTTTTCCATTTTATTACCGTTATATTTATAGTCACACAATAGTTAAAGGAATACTGGTTGATGGCAGACGAGCCCCCTGCTGGCACAAAAATGCATTCTTCGTGTTCGTTTTCATGTTCGCCCGAAGACGAATGCACAAGTCTAATTAAAAGTAATGTAATGTAATTAAAGTAATGTACCTGACACAGAAGTAGTGGCACACAGAGGTAATCGCCAGCAGTGACCCCTATGCACACTGCAACTTCTGATTGGCTCACACAAAGAAGAAGCCTCACACAGCTTTGCTCTGCCCCTCTGTGACTTCCAAATATTTCAGCCAGGTAGAGGATGCATCTGGCAGAGTGGGAGGGCTGGAGCTGGAGCAGGAGCACTCGGGAGCAGAGGCGAGAGCAGAGGTGCAGGCTGATAGGTGGAACTCCACGTCGCATCTGCGATCTATGCAATGTTGGAGGTTCCGCGGCTGAAAGCCATAGAGATTCTTACCTTGGCTTCAGTGGCGTCTCCAGCTTTCATATTTGGAGGGGGGCAGTTATAAAATGCTACATATACACTATATATACACTATATATATAATATATATATATATATATATGTGTGTGTGTGTTGGACATGCATTTTTAAACTATATGATCTGTACTTATCTCTTTGAAGAAAAGACCGTGATTGAAATATGATTTCAAATTAACAGCTAAACTGGCAGTTTTTCATTCTTTAATATTAGACCCTGCTGCCGATATATATTAATATTGACATCTGCTGCCAATATATAAAATTATATATATTAGACCCTGTTGCCAATATATTTAATATTGAAGAAAAATTGGACCCCAGGAAGGCATTTCTTTGGGTCCTGCTCCACGTGCCCTAGCATGCAATCACTCCCTCCGCTATCGCCAAAAAATATATATATTTCCCACACTGACTGCAGTCTTCCCTCCTCCTGACCCTACTGTGACATTGAGAGGTCCTCTCCCCTGTACTCATCCCAAGTGTCCTTTTGTCCCCCATTCACTAAGCTATACCTCTCCTTTACTTACTCCCTGCAATTCAGGTATAGCTCAAATGAACACATGTCAACAGCCAGGCATGTATAGATCAACTGAATGAGACATAAAAACTCTGTATTTGCAGATATACACAAATAATGTATGGAAACATAGCATAGCAGATATAGATCAACTGGAAATCACATGTAAAAGCAGCACTGAGGGTTTAGATCAAATAACCAATACATGAAAACTGCATTGCAGATATCCATCAACTGAATAAGACAAACAAGCCCCGTATTTGCAGGTATACATAAATAATGTATGGAAACATAGCATAGCAGATATAGATTAACAGAATAGCACAAAAACCCAGCTTTGCAGGTGTAGATCAATTGGAATTCACACAAAAACATCTGAATTAAAGGTATTGATAAAACTCCCTAAATTTCAGTCATAGATCACAGGTTGCCCACCCCAAAGCCAGCCCTGGCATCCACACTGCCCACATAGAACCTGACCAGCACGCAAATAACTGTCATGTCCCGCGGCGCAGCTCGTCGCCCGAGTACCCACTCCTGGCTGGGTACTCGGCACTTACCTTATCCGCCACTGCCGTTTTTCCGAGCACCCGCGTGTAGCGGGTGCTAGCGAAGAATCCTCTTCTGTGGGTCCTCTTCGTTATCCCCTGCCTCCATGGCGATGAAGGGACGCACAGTACGTGACGTCACCTACCGGAGGCGGGGCGAGAGGGAGCGGGAGGTTTAAAACCAAGCACTGACTTCTATTCAGTGCTCGGTTATCGTGTGTTCAGAGCTCACTGCTGTGAGCAGTTATTATCAGTATCCTGCATTGCTGCATCCTGTATTCAGCATCTCACATTGCTGTATCCTGCATCTCACATTGCTGTATCCTGCCAGCTGCCGGCCTGCCTATCCTCTGTGGGTCTGGTCTACTACACGGTGCTCATTATCCAACTTGTCAAACCAGTACCCTTGTGGGCCTGGTATGCTAAACGGCGCCTTATGTTCTACCTGCTATACTTGTTTCCCAGTGGGCCTGATCTGCTGCATGGTGTTCCTGTACAGCCTGGATGTCTAACAGCGTACTACTGGACTTTGACTTGCTGTAATCTTCATGTCCAAGTGCTTCAGTCCTGCTTTCTAATAAAGCCTGTTTATTCACCACCATCTCCTGCATACTGGGTTCCTTCTCCGTTGCCAACGTTACAATAACACACATAGGATTTGCAATCTGTCGCCAAACAGACCAGCATATGACATCTTTGTCCCCAAACAGCCCACCCTGTGCCATCTTTGTCCCATATACACGCTACCTTTGCCACCTTTTATCCCATAAACACCCTTTCCAAAAATCAAATATTATTACATCTATAATACACACAGATTTTTTACAGTCACTCACTAATTCACACAATCATTAGTTCTCTAACTCTTTTACACAATTTAGTTACACATATTTATTAATGCATTCTCACAAATTCATTCTTTCACACATTAATTCATTTATTCTCTAACTCATTTTCACAATTCATACACACATTAATTCATTCATTCATTCCCTCACTCATTCTGAATTTATTTCAATATTCTTATTACCCCCCTTTTCTCACTATCTACCCCCTCTCCTTCTCACTATCTACCCTACCTCTCCCCCTCCTTCTTACTATCTACCCTCTCCCTCTTCCCCCTCTGTAGTTCACTTACCTTCAGACATCCTGTGGTGGGAGCGCAAGGCCTCTGTCTTTGTCGCGGTGCGCGCTGTTTCACTGCTAAGCGCCAGAATTTGATGTCTTATTCCGGCACTCAGCATGAAACGCAGGCAGCGCGATGAACACATTAAAGACAGAAGCTTCGCGGAGGAGAGTGAGGGCGCCGAGCGGTTGCTGACAACTTGATCGACCGCTTGGCGCCCCTCTCTCCTCCTCGTCTAGCGCTTCCTCCAGGCTGCAAAAAAAAACGGCGTTTCTATTAGGGGGCACATGGGGGGGCACAGTATGATGTAGGGTGGCCACTGCTTGGCTTCCCATTTCAGGATGAGCAGTCGGCAGCCCCGCATGCCGCTCATTTGCACCCCTGGCCTAGGCCATCTTTATGTAGAGCGACAATTCTTTTTTTTAGATCTTCAGAGAGTTCTTTGCCATGAGGTGTCATGTTAAACTTCCAGTGACCAGTATCAGATAGTGTGAGATCCAAAACACCAAATTTAACACATCTGCTCCCCATTTACACCTGAGACCTTCTAACACTAACGAGTCACATGACACCGTGGAGGGGAAATGGCTAATTGGGCCCAATTTAGACATATCCACTTAGGGGTGTACTCACTTTTGTTGCCAAGGTTTAGACATTATTGGCTGTATGTTGAGTTATTTTTAAGGGAACAGCAAATTTACACTGTTATACAGGCTGTACACTACTTTGTCAAGGATAACCAGAGTCCCGACCAACACGTGTAAAGAAGTGCAATAAGTATATTTAGATAATACTTCCCAATGTCTGTGACTGCCCAAATATCACTCTTCCTCAGAGTGCAACAGTACGAATATATCCAAAGTTGGGGCGCAATGACATAAAAGGGAGAAAAATAGTGTAATATAGTAAATAATAAAAGTAAATGTGTAGAGGTGTAAGTACCACTCACAAATTAAATAGAAGTATCAAGCCCATCTGATGATTCTTAAAAAATATCTTTAATATCTTCATAAAACTCTAAAAGTAATCGCAAAACAGACCGCAATAGTGATAATATCTCTGATCATGGAGTTACAGGATATCGAATTGCACTTACAATTGGGTTAAGCACAAATGGCAATAAGCATGCAAAACAGCTCCAATGTCCCTTGATCCTCACAGAGTCCACAGCATAGTCCGATTTAAAAGTAGTAAAAGTCGCTTAAAAACTGCTTTCTCAATGTGTTTCGCTCTTGGCTTCTTCAGGAGAAAGTTTGTATGTGTCCGTAAAGTATTGCTTGTTATTTTTTCTCCCTGTTATGTCATTGCGCCCCAACTTTGGATACACTCACTACTTGTACACTACCTTGTAGCAGAGTGTAATTTCTTCAGTGTTGTCACATGAAAATATATAATAAAATATTTACAAAAATGTGAGGAGTGTACTGACTTTTGTGAGATACTGCATGCAACACTGTCTCATCTTGTGTACACTGATCGTTGGGGCACTTAGCGGTGGTACCAAGACCTCTCCTGTGCTGAAATTGCCTAGTAGGCAAACATTAGTGTACTACCTGCCATGCAAGATCTCTCTGAGAGTTGGCTAGAAAGTGGCAACACACATTCTGCCAAACTCTTCTGAACTCTATGAGAGAGTATTGTGCCACTTGTCCAGTTGGTTCCTTTGATAATATAGCAGCAGTCAACTTCTTTGGATTTGCTAAAATATCCGGGCTAAAGTATTGGAGGTGACACAATTGTATTGTTTCCTCTAAAAACATACTGGCAGATTTAAAAGCACAGGAGAGTTAAGAGACAGCGAGTAAAAGTTATTTTTCCTAAAAATATGGCCAGCGTATAGCGTAAAAAGTAAGCAAAGGTACATTCTTTGTAAAAGTTTTTAAAACACATAGTAAAAAACTTTATGTATAAAATATGCTTCACATCAGACATCCCCTTACCACCATTCACATTTTCTATGCACGCTTTCTCTTTTTTTAGTTTCTCACTTCTGGAGTTTCAGATAAACACAAAACATGCATAAGTTTCTTTGCGTACAAATCAGAAGGCGGAAATACCACTCCTAAATACATCATTATTGGTAAGAGTATTGCCTTGATGATTAGAATTCCCCCTTCCATTGTCAGCTTTCGGGTTTGCCATAATTCTATTTTCTGGTTTAATTTTTCTAAAACAATATCCCATGATCTCTCGCCATTATTTGCATAATCCAAAACAACTCCCAGAATTTTAATACTGTCACCTTGGGTCTGGACAGCAGGTGTCTGACTGCCATCCCAATCACCAATAGAAAAACAGTCGCATTTGTTAAAATTCAGCTTAAAACCAGAGGCACATGTTCTAATAGCTCTTTTCAAGGACTCTAGGGTTGTGCAATATATACTAACATCATCCATGTAGCCCAGAGACCTCCCCCGGGTTAGCCCCCCATATTAACCCCTTAATGACAAAGCCCGTACATGCACGGGCTCAAAATGCATTCTTTTCAATGGGTTTAGGGACCGCCCATTGTCCTTAAGGGGTTAAGAATTTTTACAAAAGATCATTGCATTTGTCAGATCAGGTTTGATCAACTGTTTTTTTTTGTTAGATCTACTCTAAAACAGGCAATATTAACAATCTTTTTCAATAAAATGTTACTGATTATGATAGATCAGGTTTGATCAGACAAAATTTTTGTTAGATCTAGTCTAATTACTGAGATATTGCATATTTAATGAGGGAGGGGCTGGCCCCCCTCAACTGAAATTTTGAATTTTTTTAATGGATTTTGGTAGATATTCGTTAGATACGGTTAGATCAACTGTTTTTTTCCTTAGATCTATCACGCAGGAGGCGGTATTCACAATCCTATTTTGTATGCAGGAGGATGGGAATACATATGGGTTGCCCCTCCAACTGAAATTTGGAATTTATGTCCCACTGAGCTCTACCTCTGTTCCGTGGAGTTCGGGGGTGGTCCACACATGGCACCTGAACACCTAAGGCCGGCCCTGGAAATGCTATACAAAGATAGGAAATAAAGCATATAGGAAATAAAACCTATCCTCCCCGCACACAAAATTCCGTATGTATTGCCATCCCCCACACACAAAATAGGATTGTGAATACCGCCTCCTGCATGATAGATCTAACGGAAAAAACAGTTGACCTTACCGGATCTAACCAATATCTACCAAAATCCATAAAAAAAATTCCAAATTTCAGTTGAGGGGGGGGCAGCCCATATGTATACCCACCCCCGCACACAAAATAGGATTGTGAATACCGCCTCCTGCATGATAGATCTAACAAAAAAAAAACAGTTGAGCTAACCAGATCTAACGATATCTACCAAAATCCATTAAAAAAATCCAAAATTCAGTTGAGGGAGCCAGCCCCCCTCATTAAATATGCAATATCTCAGTAATTAGACTAGATCTAACAAAGATTTTGTCTGATCAAACCTGATCTAACGCAGAGCTATCATAACCAGTAACAATTTGTTGAAATTTTTGTTGAGGGGGGCTGGCTACGGGTTAGCCCCCCCTGAAAAAGATTGTTAATATCGCCTCTTTTAGAGTAGATCTAATGAAAAAAACTGTTGATCTAACAAAGATCTAACAAATGCAATGCTCTTTTGTAAAAATTCTTAATATGCGTGGCTAACCCGGGGGAGGTGCCCAGAGCCTTCACCTGTACCCCTGCCCCCCCGATGGGGATGGGGATGCCCAGGATTAACGTATCCTTTCGTAGAAGGGCTAAAGGGGGTTGAATGGCACAGACAAAAAGAAGGGGTGAAAGTGGACATTCCTGCTTCACCCCGGATTTAAGAGACTTTTTGAGTTAAAAAGCCATTGATTAAAATTTCGATAAAAGACAACTTATATAAAACGTTAATACGCTGAATAAAATCATCTGGGAATGCCATTTTCTTTAAAACCATAAAGAGATATTCATGGTATACATGATCAAAAGCTTTTTTCAATTCAAGAGATAAAATAGCCAGTTTTTGTTTACGGTCAGATCACTTATTACATTGAGGTGTTCCCAGATAGCACGTCCTGGGATACGACAGATCTGATCTGAGTGAATAACCTTATCTATGACAGCTTTTGTTCTATTAGCTAAAATCTTGGCCATAATTTTATAGTCTACATCCAATAGGGTGATAGGCCTCCAGTTCTCCAATTTTGATCTATCACCCTTCTTAAAAATTAGCATAATAGTGCCTCTTCTCCAGGAAGAGGGAAACTCCTGGGCATTAAAAGCTTCTATAAAAATATTAAGATTGTCCTGTAAAAGTTACCAAAAACATATAAAATGCACTAGGGATTCCATCTGCTCCTGGGGAGTTACCAGCAGAAAAGCTTTTAATTGCATCATGCAATTCGGTTAATGGCAGCTTTCTGGTTAAACAAGCTTGATCATCAGATTTTAAAACATTAGTTATGGCCATGTTAAAATGGAATGATCTATGACTTTCTCATTAAAAAGGATTTGGTAAAACTCTTGTGACAAATTTAAAATGCCCGCAATGGAGGACTGGCCTTCCATTTCTGAAATCAGGTCTCTCTTTTGAGATATTTGTTTAAAAAAGAAGCGAGAGCACTTCTCCCCTTCCTCCAAGTGCTTTGCCTGGGCATTAACAATCTTTTCTTTACCTTTAAAATCTAAAACCTTTTAATCTCCTTCTTTAAATTAAAAATCAGTTCATCGGTATTGCTTACACCAGCCTCTTTCAACTTAAAAAGTGTTTGCAAACGCACATTAAGATCTTTAAAAACTTTGCTCTCTTTTCACATTACATTACATTTATTTATAAAGCGCCGGCCGATTCCGCAGCGCTATTACATTCATTAGAACAATTTATAAACAAATACAATAACACATACAATAACAAAGTGGTGCAAAGGAGAAGAGGGCGAGCTTACAATCTAGCCGGTGGTTGAGGGGAGTGAGACAATAGGAGAGGACAGCTTGGGTGAGGATGAGTTGATCTGCTTCTGCTGTGTTGAAGCCATTTGTTCCGATGGCTGTAATTAGGATGATGGGAGTACTGTAAAGCAATGTTGTACGCTTCCCTGAACAAGTGGGTTTTCAGAGAGGTTTTGAAAGTTGTGTACGAGGCAGAAAGTCTGACTGAACGGGGAAGGGGATTCCACAGGAGGGGAGCGGTACGGGTGAAATCCTGAATACGGGAGTGGGAGGAGGTAACAACAGTAGAAGAAAGCAGCAGGTCGTGACAGGAACGAAGAGGGCGGGTAGAGATGTATTTGGATAGGAGGGTACAGATGTAAGGGGGTGCTGAGTTGTTGAGGGCTCTATAGGTCAGGGTTAGAAGTTTAAATTTGATTCTGAAGGGTATGGGGAGCCAGTGAAGTGATTGGCATAGTAGAGCAGCAGTGGCGGCACAGGAAGATTAATCTAGCTTCAGTGTTGAGGATAGATTGAAGCGGTAAAAGGCGGGAGAGGGGGAGACCGGTTAGTAGGGAGTTGCAATAATCCAGACGGGATATCACAAGGGAGTGGATTAGTAACTTGGTGGTATCTTGCGTGAGGAAAGGGCGGATTCGGGAGATGTTTTTCAGGTGGAGGCGGCAGGATTTGGTGAGGGACTGGATGTGAGGGATGAAGGAGAGAGCAGAGTCGAGGGTGACACCAAGGCAGTGAACCTGGTCTGTTGGATGGATAGTGGAGTTATCAACAGTAATATAGATGTCAGGAAAAGTGGACATAGCAGATGGCGGGATTACCATGAGTTCGGTCTTAGAGATGTTGAGCTTTAGGTAACGGGACGCCATCCATGATGCAATTCCTGATGGACAGTCAGTGAGGTGAGTTAAAATAGAGGGGGAGAGGTCAGGAGCAGAAATATAGAGTAGGGTGTCATCTATTTATAAGTGGTACTGGAAACCAAAGGAAGAAATAAGTTTTCCAAGCGAAGAAGTGTAGATGGAGAATAGCAGAGGCCCAAGAACTGAGCCTTGAGGAACACCAGTAGACAGCGGTAAGGGAGAGGAGCAAGTTCCAGTAAATGAGACACCAAAAGTACGGTTAGAAAGGTAGGATTTAAGCCATGAAAGAGCCGTGTCGCGGATGCCATGAGCATGGAGGGTTTGTAGGAGAAGAGAGTGGTTGACTGTGTCGAAAGCGGCTGAGAGGTCCAAGAGAACAACCAGTGAGAATTGGCCTTTTGTTTTAGCTGTGAGGAGGTCATTAGTAATCTTAGTCAGTGCAGTCTCTGTTGAATGCTGTGGACGGAAGCCAGATTGCAGAGGGTCAAGTAGAGAGTTTGACGAGAAAAAGTTTGTCAGTTGATTGTAGGTTAATCGTTCCAGCAGTTTGGAAGCTAGCGGGAGAAGTGAAACTGGACGGTAGTTTGATGGGGATGTGGGATCAAGTGAAGGTTTCTTTAGGATGGGGGAGATGATGGCATGTTTGAATGAGGATGGGAATACACCAGAGGACAAGGAGAGATTAAAGATGTGGGTTAGGCTTGGGGTAAGGACACTAGAGAGGGGTGGCAGGAGATGTGAAGGTGCAGGGTCGAGGGGACAGGTGGTGAGGTGGGAAGACAACAGCAACAATAAAAAATCTTGGACTTGATGGTTTCCCACCAGTCCAAAAATTCAGACTTGGGTCTTTCTAGCGCTGCCATCGCCCATGTGAGACCTTAAAATGATTTCGGATTTCTTCATCCTCTAGTAATAATACATTGAGTTTCCACATACCATTCCTAGTTTTTGATTCATTAGGAATTAAAAAGGTAGTTTTTAAAAGCTTATGGTCTGAGAATATATTATCTTCTAAAAACATGTCCTGGAGATTAAAACCAGTAGAGGACAACATAAAATCTATGCGGGAGCTGACGTGGCCATTCGACCATGTATATCCAGGGTCAGATGGTATTAAATGCCTCCACGCATCGTTCAATTTAAAACCAATGATAACATTTGTAAGCTGATGAGAAGTTTTATCTGCCTTCTGGTTCTCACCCCCTCCAGTTCTATTTTGGCTCAGTAGTATACAATTAAAATAACCTCCAACTATTAGAGGGGAAGAACCTGTGGCAAAGAACTCCTACGCTCTATAATTTCTATTCTTACATTCTTAACCAGTGAAGCATATACATTCATAAGATGCACATTAAAACCTTTAAAAACAACATCAATTAAAATTGCTCTCCTGGGAGCAAATTCAATAATAGAATTTAAAACCACATGTTTGTTCTTAAAAAGGATCCCAACCCCAGCGGCTTTATAATCATTTGATCATCGGACCAGTAAGAGGGCCCCGCTGTCCAGTCCTTCTTTAAATGACGAATGAAAAAAGGATCAGACAGAGAAAGTCCCATCTCAGCAACCCCTGCACAGCTCTGTATGTTCCGAGCCACCTTCCAGACAGATGACTCCGGAAGGTCTCCTTGCTCTGACTTCCGCTTTGATGATTCGACTGCGTCATCTCCAGGGCTACCCGAAAACTCTACTTTGGATTCCTCCTCCGAGTTGTCTCCCAGGGCCTTCACTTCAGCCCCCAGAAGGGGTGCCAAACAGCATTCACTGTCAGACCTTCCACTCTTAGGCATAGGACCAGCTGGATATTCCATATCTGCTTCCATCAGAGCAATCATATGCCCAGGGTTAATGGATATTAGGGATTGGACGGTCTCCTCTACAACACCTGTAGTTAATGCTTGTTCCGGGCGTGATGGTGAGATCTCACTGCTGGACTTTCCACCTCTGTCATCGGGACTGCTTTCGGAAATGCGACTCTCATGGCTGGTAGAAGGACCTGCACAGGGATTTAAAAACACATTGGGATCTGCAGGACCCACCACTGATTACTTGAGGTTACTGATGCCACTGCAAACAGCACAGAAGGATCATCCAGTGGCGGCATCACCATTACAGGCTCCTTCAGGTCACCTGTAGAGGAGGGCTTACTTGGACCTGCATGAAGTTTGCCAGGCTGTCCAGCAGCCATATCTGCCCAGGGCCTCCGGGGCTTGCTGGGACAGTCCTTATATACATGGTCTGGCTTGCCACATCCGTTGCATAACTTGGACTTATCACAGCTAGCAGTGAGATGGCCCCATTCTCCACAGTTCCTGCATAGGGGTCTAGGGTTGGCTGTGCAGGTTGCCTGAGTGTGCTCATAGCCTCCGCATCTCATGCACAGGAATGGTATCCCAGGGTAGAAACAGTATCCCCTGTTGCTACCGATGGAGAAAACTCTGGGGGGGGGGGTGCCACTAATCTACTGTAAAAGATTCTAACACATTTAACATCTCTTCTAACCCCAATAATATAAAAGGACCGTATGTAATTATTGGTATAGGCAATAGTCAAAGATATGTAATCATTGTTCATAAATAAATGATTATTAAGATATATTAATAGGCTTCATAGGTTTCCTTGACCTTAAATATGGAATGAAGGATTTGCTGAACAGGCATTCTATAGATAGGATAGTAACTTGTTAATGCATGGTATAGTTGTAACTGTAAAAGGGCATTACAGAATGCTTACAGTGACCACCTAAAATAGGGTTTAGACGTGTAAAGACCTTAGTGAGCATGTTTGAACACCCAATTAGGTGAAGACCAATAGAAGGGGCATCTTTCTTTTCTCTGAGATTCTTATAGCTGTTGTGACACACACCGATATTCAGTAATGTTACTATATATTTACCTTGTAACTTGGTCTTGCAGGCAATAGATGTTTTGAAGATCCAGTCCAAGTGTTTTCATTAGCACCTCCTCTGCAACATACTTTGTTCCTTTCTCTTCCTTCTTTCTCTCAGGAACTTCAATCTTGAATGAATTTCTAAGTCTCCCGTCCTTAACAAACTCAAACTTGATGGTTGCAGGCATTTTCCTTTCACCAGTGCAATAAATTACTCAGGCTTAAGGTAGGCAGCCTGCTGCCTTAAATGACTGTTTTAACACAATCAGGGCCCAAACACACCGCAATGCAAAGTCAAGGGATCTGTAGCTATAAGGAGACTAAACAGGGTCCCAAGCCAAACAAGTGCAAAGGCCCTGACTGAAAGGCAGAGCAGGTATAAAAGGACATGGCCAAACTCAGCTGTCCCAAGTAATTAGAAAGGGGTGCTCCAGAGAGGCAGGGGTGGACACTAGTGGCTGCAGGTAGACATGACAATGTTATCATTATCACATATTCCAGGCTGGTAGGGTGGAACCCTGACAAACACCTTGCAAACACCGCTAAGCAACAAAACAATTTGAAACATTTATATAAAAGTATAAACATAGCATGAAAGGCAAATAATCTCAAAAATATACAATCTATGTTAATCAAATTACTTAATGACAAGACTGTTTTTTCTTGTAGTACATTTTGGGACAAAGGCTCTTTTTTTTAATTTCAGTATTCAACATATAACACATAGACATCAGAAAAAGAGAAGTTATAAATATGCTTACAAAAAGCATAATACATACAATTATATATTCACATATGGATTTAGATACGGCATAAAAAATTATAAATATACGATAGCGTAAAACATCCAGTTGTAAATCCACAAATAGCTTAAGATGCGTCGATTAACATACAAATAATATATACTATAAAAAATATCTAGACTAGGACTACTATGATCACCTAGCCTAAAACCCCAAAACATATTAACAACAAAGGGAGAAGAAAAGGAAAGGAACCTAAATAAAATCAAGTACCTTAAGGCTAGGTTTCCACTTGAGTTTTTGTCCTGCGTTTTTTTCTTGATGAAAAACGCCAAGAAAACTGCCACTGCATTCTCCTGCGTTTTGGCGGTTTTCTGGAGTTTTTTCTGGCGTTTTAGCCTTTCTGTGGAAATTGCTTTTTTGACCTTAGGCAGTTTTTCCAGCCTTTACACGTTGGAATTTTCACCCAGCTAAAAGGGATTTGGATAAATGGCAAGTATCTGCCCCTCCTGATGTCATTTTCTTGGTAGAGTTCTACTTAAATGCCCCGGCGGACCCTTTTGTCTCTTTTCTGTGGTTTGTAAGGCAGCTTTATTCCGAATGTCTGCTCCTCTAAGAAGATTTGCCCCAAATGATGGTGCAAATTGTTTGCTGTTGCTTTTGGCGCGCAGGATCCAGTTGATGTTTGTTTGTAATGGCATGTTGATTCCAAATGGTGTAAACTTCAATATGAACTTTGTTTTGTGTGAAACTGTTTGTTTCCAGCCTATTTCTCGTAGGACACACAGATACCGCGTCCATCCTCTGCATTGTAACTGTGGAAAAAACCGCCATAAAAAACGCCATAAAAAACCCACATGGCTTTTTCATGGCGTTTTTTCTCTCCCCATAGACTTCTATTGGAGAAAAACGCCAAGATTTCCTTGCAAAAAACGCCAGAGTGTCAACATGCTGCGATTGTGAAAAACTGCCACAGAGCCCAAAAAAGCAGAAAAACGCCAGAGAGGACTGAAAAAACGCCAAGTGGATATGGCATTGT
>VKOC01021948.1:0-32597 GCA_009364415.1 Spea multiplicata
TTACTAGTAAAACTTTTTTCCTATAGGGTAGTCTTACATTCAGGCTTTTTCTTTTTTTCCTAAATATTTAGATTTTGGGGAGCCGTCTTATCGAGCAAATACGGTATATTCCTTCAGGGGGCATGGCTAAACAGGTGGTTGCTTGTGTTTCTCAGTGCTCAGTCATTTTGATTCTCCGTGAGCTACTCATTGCGGGTTGTGGCTCATTACTTACCCCTGGATTGTTTCTACAGACTTTGCTTTATCTTCTGCCTGCATGATAAAGATCCTTGGATTGTCACCCCAGGGTTATATCCTGCTTGTGCTCACAACACCTATAGATGGCACCCAAGAGAAATGCTAAGGCTAAAGTGGAGCACAGCCCTGAACTGGATACATCAGCCTGCCTACAGCCATGCTCTGAACCGAGACTCCTACCTGATCCGGCAACCAGTTCCCTTACACCCATGCTTGCCCCTCTGCCCCCCAGATATGCCTTATACCCCCTATAGGTGTGAATCTGTTAATGCCTGACAAACACTAAACACATCAAAATAGAAAGCATACAAAATAGGCATTTAACTCTCAATAATACGGACATCTTCCAGAAGGCAATAAAACATCAGTGCAGCTGAAGTACATGGATTTCATTTCTTTGACATGCTCAATCTATCCCACACACACATAAATCACGTAAGGATATCTAGAAATCAATTAATGGGGATAATAAGCAGACAGTCATAAGTAAATGGGCCATATAACTGACAGTGTTTTATCATGATTGTTAAATTCAGAATTGCAACTATGTTTCCGTTATTCAGATTCCATTACAGTTCCACCGTGGGCTCTTTGACAACTGATCAGTGGCTGCTTTTGTGTCATGTGATAAGAAGTAAGAAAAGAAAAAAAGAATGAGGAATAATTTAACAACTTGACAAAAGAATAATTTATTGAAAATGTTTGAGCATTTGGGAATACTCGTTACTAGTTAATTTAGCAGAATAGGAACAACATCAACTCTAAGTCTAAAAAGCACATCAGGCCTTGTTAGGCACATTAGGCACAATGGCAAGCTAACAAAACACCAAAACATTAATTATGTGTAGAAACATAGAATTTGATGGCAGCTAAGAACCAGTCGGTCCATCTAGACTGCCATGTTTCCTGATGTAAGGACCTAATTTAAGTTTGATCTCATCTTAGATTCAGGATCACTTTATTCCATGCATGTTTTATAACCTCTACCCCTTCTGATGTGTGGCTGCTCCATTTATCTACCACCCTCTCTGTAAAATAAGATTTTCTGAAATACACTTCTTTCTTGTATTAGTTACAATACAGGTTGTTCAGGGTGCTAAAATAAAGTGAATATCAATAAAACTTGAAAAACTCAAAATGTACTTCACAACAAATGTTTGCATTATTAGCACAAAAATATTTACCTTTTGTTTTAGTCTTCTACGGAATATAGGACATATGTATTCATGGCTTGTTTGCGTATTTTCTCCTATGGTTAAATTGTTAAAGGATTATACAATTTTTAAATAACCTTAAATTTGTACTTATAAAATAATATCTGAAGGCCTTTAGATGTTCTATTATTGATTCCTTAACCCCTTCAATCCCCTATAGACGTACCGGGACGTCCAAAAAACGCCTATTAAGAAACCCCTATGGACATCCCGGGACATCCAGCCCTTCTTGCAGCGTCAGGGACACATCCCTGCCGCTGCACGTGAGACCAGGCTGTCGTTTGACAGCCTGGACTCCCCACTGACAGCAGAAGCTGGGGATTTTCCATCACTTTACCTAATTTTGTGAGGATTCAGAGGGAAAATGTAAATAAAATCATTTTTTTTCTAATTTTCTCTAGTTTTCACTAAATTTCTCATTCTAAATTTTCAGCTAATTTCAGCTAATCAACTATGGTATCAAAAGAAAGATGTCTCTCCTTGAAAAAACAATATATAGTTTACATGGGTACACTATTCACACGAAAAGAGAATAATCTCTGAACCGACATAGCGCAAAAATGGCCAAATTACTCCGGGCTTTGAGGTACCCAAAACCCCTGGGATTGAAGGGGTTAAAAGAATACTTTAATATACCAGTGCTGTTTTTTTGTCACAAGATTACATACTTTAAAATTTTTCCTTGAGACAATAGCTCATCACTTTAACCTAGGTAGCTGAAAATAAATAAACCTAACACATAAGAATAAAGTCAGATTTTTTCTTAATTACTATTAGTCTCGGATTAATAGTACACACCTCACATTTTGTTTTCCTTTAATACATTTTCCTTCTTTCCAATGTCTCCTAAATACCATTTAAGCCATTTGGCAAGTTACCTGTATGCACGTTAGGTGATAATTTCCATTCATCAGCATAATCTCCTTTTCCATGGATGATTTGAGGAGCTGTGATAATGCTGCATACAGGCTTTCCATTATATGTAAACTAAAAGCAAAAAGAAACAGTTCAGATGCTTCTAGATACATGTCACCACAGATAAACAGTTTACTTAAGTGCTTACGTTAGACTCCTCTGTAACCTGGTTTATTCAATAAAACGTGTTGCCACATACTGTAATACATTTTTTTTTTTCTTTTTCATCAAACTAACCACTATACTCAATGTACGCTTTGGATAAGAATTAATGAGGGCAGGGACTTCCATGAGGTGGGCCTTACAGATGGCCGCTTTTTAGCTGTGCTCCTTCACCTCAGCCTGAATCCATCTCCATCTGCTGGTCTCATAGCCCTGCTATAGCTGCTGGTCTCCTCTAAGCAACTGGTAAGTCGCCATCTACACCGATCAGCCGCTATTTTCTTTTTCCGGCTGTTGGAGCCCATTTTCTACCACAACATGGTTGCGGCCCAGGAGTCAAGGCCTTGTCTGGGGCTTTAAGTCAGGCACCGCAGGACTCATGCAATCTGTCTGCCTGGAGGCGGCTGCGGGAGACTTATCAAGCCACCTCGTCGTTCTGACCTGCGCTACCGGAGTGCGTTACTCACCCCTCTCTGCCCGCGGCTCCGCTATTCCGTTCCGGCCTGGCTGTTGCATTGCTGGAGGTGCCGCGGATGGGGATGCACCTCCGTGACGTCTGCTTACTTCGCTAATCTGGTCTTTAGCCCGTCTCCACTCCGCTACTGCACGCTGTTACCGACGAGAGTCTTCACCAGCTGATTTCCTGCGGCGCGGTGTGTCCACCTTACCTATGGCTGCAGCAACCTCCCGCAGATGCCGTCGGACCTTGCACATGCGCAAGCCACTCCAATGATAGTGACCATTTACTCCTGTGGCAGTATACGCATGGGCCAGCCATTTCTCCGTCTATTTGTGCACTTGGCTTGGGGCGGAGTTATCTGCCTGGGGCCTATTTTAGGGCTCCTTAGCTGTCCACTAGCTGCCTGTGAAAGAGATTCATTGCTTGTTCTCTGGGCTCTGCTTGTGCTTCTCAGTTATCCTGTTTGTTCTGGTTCTGACATCGGCTATGTCTCACGGCTATCCTGACTTCACCAATCCTTGACCTCGGCTTCGTTTGTGGACTGCTCTACCCGTGTCAGACGCCTGTTCTGGTTTGTGTCTGGGTTCTGCACTGTGGATCCTCAGCTACTGATCCTGACCATTCCTGGCCGCTACACACGGTCCTTGAGAGATTCATCTTCAGCCACGTGGAGGTAACTGCTCTGCCTATCCTCTCCCTGCACTTCAACGCTGTCCTGCTCCATCAAGTTTGCTGTGCTTGGCTATTCCCAGCTCTTTCACCTACTTCTTGGTGCTGACTCGTGTGTTGGGGTAGGCCTTGGATCCCACGTGGCTGTCAGCCTTTTGATTTTTCTTTTGTTTTTACTTGGTGGCATTAGTTAGATTAGGGTTAGGTTGGGTGGTTGGGTTGGGATTTGGGCTTTTTTTTGGCTGGTTCTTGTGTCATTAGCTAGCCAAGGTTAAGGAGGTGCTCTAGATAGGTTGGGTGGTGGGGCTGAGGACTGGGACTTCTGTTCCACTTTACACTACTGGACCTTACTGCATATTGTTTTTCTTCAGACACATGGCCCCGTTTGAATTTTCTTTTGTTTGCCACTGGCTTGAACTTCCCTGTCTCTTATTGGAAGCTCGCAGTACTTTTTACCTACCTTTGTGATTCACCGTATATTGCCTGCATTACTCAATATATTGTTCACCATGTTGTTTATACCTTACTTTTTCTGCAACTGCTGCTCTGTGTTTACTACCATCTGATTTGCATATGTTTCTGTGCAGCTCTGGCAGATATTCTAAGTGGCTTGACCCCTTCTTGCCCTTAGGGGCCCTTTCTCTCTACTTTTTCCTCCCTCCTTCTCTTTTGACGAGGGGCGCCCAGTGCCTTCCAGATCTCATGGAAAGATACATGGATCCCCCACCTAAGTCCTCTACTCGACAGGGGAAAGCAGACCCTTCTCACCGAACCCCTTGATGAGTGTAACTCATCATAACTCATTGATAACTGACAACTTCAATAGATGGCTGAGCTTACTTCACAGAGTTTCCGATCTGGAAGATGACGCACGTCCTTAACGGCTACTGTACAAGATCAAGCAGCCGTTATCCTTTAGTTACAAGACCGTCTAGAGGATTTAGAAAATCGCAGCTGACGCAATAACATCAGGCTGTTAGGACTTCCGGAATCCGAGAAGGCCTCTTCCCTGATGGACATAATGAGCAATTGGCTGCCCAAAGAATTGGGTCTCTCCTCTCCCTCTGATAGGGTACCTGTGGAAAGGGTTCATCGGATTGGACCTGAAAATAAGAGCTCCCAGGCCCGACCTTGTGCACTCATCTTTCAAGTTCTGAACAACCAGGACAAAACCAGACTATTTGAAGCATAGCGTAAAGTACGGGACCTTTGCTATCAGGGGCATCGATTGTTGCTCTTTCAAGACTTCTCCGCGGCAGTTGCTGCAAAGAGGCAGCAGTTTTCCCAATCCGCACGGAGTTATGTACCAAGAAGATAAAGTTTGCCTTATTGTACATCATGCTGGTACATCCTTCTTCGAATCCCCGGAGGATGCTAGGTGTTTCTTGGCTGATGATCTGGGTATGTCGACCACCATATGACCTTCCCAGGGGGGCGCCAGGTCTCCCCTTCCACTCCTCCTTCCCCTCGCTCTCCCCTTTCTGTTTCGGATACTTCCAAGTAATGCCTGCTACATCGTGCCTATTTCTTGGAAACTGCCATGTTTTTTGTTCTACTTTTTAAGTTTTTTTGTTTTATTGGGGTTTCTTGGTGCGTACGTTCTCGCATCATGGGTTGGGTTTAACTATGGAAAAAATGGGCACTTTATGGGCAAATTGTTTGTCGCATTTGTTTTTGCCTTGCCGAGTCCGTTTTGATGGGAGCTCGCTGGGACTCCCTGAGACAACCGATTACTGTTTACTTTTCTGGAGTTCTGTTTCCCCGCGAGGGTCTGGGCTGATGGCTTCTGATCCTGCTGCCTTACGCGCTTCCACGGATAAGGTACATACTGTCAACTCCTTTCCACTAATTTCCTAGAATGTGGAGGGGCTTAACTCCCCTGTCAAACGTAAAAAATTCTAACTCGTCTTAATCAACCTGGATTACTAATTGCTATTCTACATTATTTTCCAAAAATCCAGGGGCACTTCTATTATTCTTATGACACAGTTGTCATTCTCTGTGGAAGCGGAAAGGTATGATCCTGAGGGGAGAGATACCATCTTAAAAATACGATTACGGGAAGACTCTTTCACGCTAGTCAACATATACGCCCCAAACACAGGCCAGTATTCCTTCCTGGCTCAAATATACACTGTTTTATCAGAATTGTCAGCTACTAATATCATTCTGGGGGTGACTTTAATCTTACTGCTGACACTGGCTTGGGCGCATCGAGCTCAAGATTCCCACCCTACGCGACTCCTTTCGGTACCCCTGTCGGATCATTTCCATCTTGTGGATACCTGGAGACACTCTCACCCAGTAGACAGACAATTTACGTTTTACTCACATCGTCATGACTCAGTTTCTAAACTGGATTATTTTTTCCTCCCTGAACCTCTACTGCATAGGATCTAAGATGTCCACATTTTCTCTATAGCTATTTCTGACCACGCTCCGATAGGGTTGGACTTTATGCTCACTTCCCCTCGCTCATTTTCCCACAATTGGAGATTCCCCTCCAATCTCTTCCACTCCGACAACCTTCGGTCCTTTCTGGAGAGGGAATGGCTTAATTATGTTGACGATAATATTGCTCATATTGATGATGTGAACATGTTCTGGGAAGCGTCTAAACCTGTGTTGCGCAGGCACATTATTGGCTACATGGCGGGTCTTAGGAGGGAGACTACTGAGAGGCTTCTACACCTGGCCCGTGATCTGTCTCAAGCTTACTCTAAACACATACTGTCCCGATCTGCTGAATCCGCAAAGATCTATAAAGAGACTAAGGCATTGTATGACGCTTGGGCCACGGAGCAGGCACATATTTCTTGTCCCTTTATGCGCAACAGGTATTTTCGCTGGGGCAACAGAGCAGGGAAACTTCTAGCTAATTTGGTCACTCGCTTTAAACATAAGAGGCAGTTTATTACCCACTTGAGGGATCACGATCAGACTCGTACCTTGTCCCCTGTCAAAATTACCCAACTATTTGTCGACTATTTTTGTAACTTTTATACTGCAGAACCTATTGCTCTTGATGCAGTACAAGAAACCTTCCGCCAGGCTCAAATCCCTAAACTCATCCAACAAGATAGGGATCTCTTGGAGGCACCTGTTTCTTTGCATGAAATTAGAACCATAATAAAATCTTTACCGACTCATAAAGCGCCGGGGCTTGACGGCCTCAGTGCAGAATATTATAAGATTTTAACGCCCCATCTGTTGCATCATCTCCGAGAGCTATACAACCGTCTCCTTGCAGGAGAGCTTCTTCCGAAGGACCTTAATCTCTGTAGAACCGTTCTTATTGCTAAGCCTAATCGTGACCCTGAATTGCCGTCTTCCTACTGCCCGATTTCTCTCCTTAACCAGAATTTTAAAATCCTGACTGCTATAATGGCTTCTCGGCTCCAACCCATCCTCGCTAGATTGATAGGACCTTCTGAGACAGGCTTCCTTCGTGGGAGACACTCTTCTCAAAATGTTCGAAGTTTGATTTCGGCTATTGTCTCCACTAAGTTGATGATAAACAAATCTGCCATTGTTCTTAGTTGCGATGCTGACAAGGCGTTTGATGGCATTATTTAACGTCCTTTTTCAAGTTCCATCATTTTGGCATGCGCTTTACTCACTTATTTCAGTCTCTTTACAGTTCTCCCCTAACCCAACTTCTCATTAACGTGCTTAACTCGCCTCGCTTTCCGCTAGGACGTGGTACATGTCAAGGCTTTCCCCTCTCCCCGTTTTTATTTAACCTAGCTTTTGAACCATTGCTTCATTTGATCCTTCGCTCAAATCAACTGAAGGGTCTCCCAGTGGGCAGATCTGAGGTAAAAGTGGTAGCTTTTGCCGATGCGAACCAAAAATGTATGGGGCGCAGGTGCATATATAGGGAAAAAAACAACACAATAAAGTGTGTTCAATTTTAGTGATTGAGTGATATATTACACTCACAAATGAAAGAGGTGAATCCAACCCATCAACATGGACTTTAAAAGGCTTTAATGTTCTTCAAATGAAAGTCTAAAAGAGAAACATAAAATAGTGCAGTATCTTTAGGTAAAATCAAAATATACCAATACAAATACACTCACAATATTTCATGCACCACAGTGCATATGCAGGCGTTTGGTTAAAAAGTCCTTCTGGATGTGAGGTAGTCCTCAGAGATTGTTGATTTTTGCTGATAATTTACTTCTTACCAAACGATTTCCTGAAGAAGCCCAAGGGGCGAAACGCGTAGAAAGATTTGGAAGATTCAGTTGGACTACCTCACATCCAGACGGACTTTTTAACCAAACGCCTGCATATGCACTGTGGTGCATGAAATATTGTGAGTGCATTTGTATTGGTATATTTTGATTTTGCCTAAAGATACTGCACTATTTTATGTTTATCTTTTAGACTTTCATTTGAAGAACATTAAAGCCTTTTAAAGTCCATGTTGATGGGTTGGATTCACCTCTTTCATTTGTGAGTGTAATATATCACTCAATCACTAAAATTTAACAAACTATCTACACTATATTGTGTTGTTTTTCCCTATATATGCACCTGCGCCCCATACATTTTTGGTTCGCTTGTATTCTTACACTTTGAGGAAGAGTGTCGTCTGGGTAGCAGCGGTCCACATTAGGGAAGTATTATCCGGTTTATTATTTGCTTTACTATTTTTCACATTTCACCATAGCAGCACGTACTTTTGGGTTTTTTTCACGGTGTTATTTATATAGCTTTTGCCGATGACCTGCTTTTTTTTTTTTTTTCTTTCTGATTTTTTTTTTTTTCTTTCTGACCACAAACAGTCTGTCCCTCCTCTTATGGACCTTTTTGCTTTGTTCCATAGGGCTTCGGGGTTCCTAATTAATGCGACTAAGATGGAAGCACTCCTTATATTCCCTCAGGCCAGGAACAGTTAGTGTGATAGCTTCCCTTTCCGCTGGACTGCCTCCCTCTCCCAACTGTACAAATTGAATATCCTTCCTCTTTTTCAACAAGTTGACGGATTATTTAAAACTTGGGCTAAGTTCCCCCTCTCCTTCACGGGAAGATGCCACTTATATAAAATGGCTGCGTTTCCTAAGCTCCTTTACCCTATTCATATGGTTCCGATTTCGTTACAATGGACTGATATTCACATTCACCATCGTTTCCTCCAACGTTTCCTTTGGGGCGGTAAGCGGTCTCAGATTGCGCTGGTAAAATTACAGCAGCCCACCTCCAACGGAGGCTTGAATATCCTGCACCTCCCTGATTATAATTTAACAGCCAATTATAGATACGCAGTCGACTGGGTTCTAGATAGAAACCGTTTTGCTTCCACTGGGTTGGAGTCCCAACTTTCCCCTGATATTCGATTGCCTTCCCTCTTACATCTGCTGATGCACTTGTGGCCACGTGACTTATGACAAAATCCGCAGTTGTATCCCATTTCCAGGGCGTGGACCCAGGTGTTTGGGCTTAGGGTCTTCTCATACTCCCTATGAGTCCTTGGTCCATAATCCTAGATTCCAACAGGGTAAATCCGCTCCTATTTTTAGACTGGAATGTGTAGGGGGTCGTCTTGTTACTGATTTTATTTCCTCCCCACTACCTCTCGTGTATTTACCTGGCAACAGTTTCGTGAGAAGTCCTCCGTTTCTGTTCACCCGTTACATTACTTACAGCTTCGCAGCTTTGTTGTCAGTATTCTAGCTACACTATCACCCAAGGATCACAACTCTACGTACCTCTTCCAGCTCCCTCTCCATGTCCCTTCTCTACGGGCAAATCTGTCCTATTACCGTATTTGCTCGATTATAAGACGAGGTTTTTTCCAGAGCAAATGCTCTGAAAAATACCCCTCGTCTTATAATCGGGGTCGTCTTCTAATCAGACCCCAAAAAAATGCTGGGGCCATGCTGCTTACCGGTCGCGAGCAGCGTCTCTTCTGTTAGAAGCAGGGCAGGAAGCTTGCAGCGTCCTCACAGAACTCTATCTCCCCCCTCCCTCCTCTGGGGGCGGGGCCAGAGAAGTTGCTACAGCCGGTCCCCTGCAGAAGTCTGCGAGTGGGAGATCTGCAGTTCAGGTGAGGGGGTGGGGGAGGGTTTTTGAGTATGTGTGAAGTGTGTGTGATTAATGGAATGAATGAGTATTTAAATGTTTGTGAATGAGTGTGTGTGTGATAGCATGGATGTGTAAGGGGGGTGGTTGTTGTAGCATGGCATATGGAGGCTGTAATCCCACTACTATCATCCCCAGGTTCCAGCATGTACTGGCTGCCTTGGC
Source organism: Spea multiplicata (assembly GCA_009364415.1). Taxonomy (NCBI): domain Eukaryota; kingdom Metazoa; phylum Chordata; class Amphibia; order Anura; family Pelobatidae; genus Spea; species Spea multiplicata. Next base: position 9,913 of record VKOC01021948.1, read on the forward strand.
TTGATAGGAGTGTGATTGCTGATATCAAACTGCTAACAGCAATCACACTCCTATCAAGCCAAGGCAGCCAGTACATGCTGGGTTAAAAGGCATATCATGGGGCTGAGTGGCATATAGGGGGTTAAAATGCATTTCTGGACCTCCAGATATGCCACTCAGCCCCATGATATGCATATATACCTCCAGAAATGCATTTTAACCCCCTATATGCCACTCAGCCCCATGATATGCCTTTTAACCCCCTATATGCCAGAGTGGCATATAGGGGTATAAGGCATATCATGGGGCAGAGTGGCAAATAGGGGGGTATAAAGCATTTCTGGGGGCAGAGTGGCATAACTGGGGGGGGCAGGTTGGCAAATAAAAGGAAATTTAAAAAATATATTTTTCTCAATCATAGCTTTTATTAAACATGAAAATAATTTACATGAATTAATATTTACTGGTAAAACTTTTTCCCTATAGGGTAGTCTTATATTCAGGCTTTTTGTTTTTTTCCTAAATTAATATTTTGATTTTGGGGGGTCGTCTTATAATCGGGGTCGTCTTATAATCGAGCAAATACGGTATTACATGGGGATCCTTTAGACATGGCCTACCCACTTAGACAGACAGACCTGAGGTATCTGACAGACCTAGATACCCTGGTTAATGCTACAGTGCTAAGTTCTAGGCTCCTGGTGTCACGTTCCTACAGTGAAATGTTTCTGAAAAGTCTCCACCGAGCATACATGACCCCGAAGCTTTATGTAGAGGCCCGGTTAGGAGATAGTTTTAAATGTGCGGCGCCTGATGCCGATCTTTACCATAACCTTTGGGCCTGCCCCTACATTGTCACTTTCTGGAGGGACATTCATCGCTATGTAGTTACAGTTTTGAAAATAACAGTGGAATGGGCCCTTTTTGGTATCTTGTCTGACACTCGCCCTTTTTCTGCTAGGGAAAAGACCATGTTGATTACTATATCGGCGGTTAGTAAGAAAACCTACTGGCCCAATGGATACAACCTTCCCCACCACTTCTTGACATGGCTGTAGGCCGCCTGCATTGCATTTTCCGATTGGACTGGTTGGAAGCCACTATGCATAGAGTAAAGGCTAAGTCCTTCTTCCAAAAGTGGTCTTCCTTTATTGCGGTTATGGACGACTCTATTAAGCTGTCCCTTCACTATACATTTCGCGCCACTAGTTTGTTCTGCCTTCCAACGCTAAAGGGGTCCTCACCGATTCCAGGGCTCCATTGTATTCGAGCTATGGTTGGGTGAGGTCTCCAGAGGTGTGATGCGACTGGATTATCATATGTCTGCTTGATTTTTTTTTAAAAAGATGTCTTATCTACTTTTTGCGCCTTCTGTACCAACGCTACTTCTATGTTATGCTCCCTTGCTACCATAGGGGCTACCAGTCTTGAGTACCCTTAATATTGGCTCCTCATACGGTTTTTTTTTCTTATGCCTGCGTCAAATACGTCTTCCTTACTATCAGTATGTACCTCAAAGAACTCCTATGATACTAATGCATACTTATTGTATTTGTATGCTGTGATTTGCTTTGCCATTTTTTCCCTTTGTGTTCTATACTTTCTATGTGCAATACCCTCTTTGAATAAATTGTTTTGGAAAAAACAAAAGAAATAATGAGGGCTATGCACAGAAATTGCGGTTTTCCTTGGTCAAATTTTTACACATTTGTGACTTTTTTTCAACACTTTTATGGTGCAAATGATTTTGTGATAGCATTGTGTTTTTCCTTTTACATAACCCTTTATGTTTACATAGAAACATCAGCCCACAGAGCCATTTCTGGAAAAAATATATTAAGCCCTAAACAGCCTTCTTGACGTCTCATGCCATCATGAAAAACGTGGCCTAAAAATCTATTATGACGGCATGGGACGCGATTAAGAAAGTATCGTTCAGCACTTCGGTGCACACCTCTACCAACTGCTTACCAGTGCAAGGGACTGTCTCGCACCTAAGGTAGTCTTCAGGAACTGGTATTCATCCTCTCCGTGGTGGAAGTCTCACATAATAAAATAAGAATATGGTTGCTGCCTAAAGGCAGAAGACGACACTATCTGATTGGGCTATAGCAGCAAGCCCAGCAAACGCATGGCACACTAGGTATCTCTGTCTTCATTTTAAGTGTTCACTAAAAATGGCCCACGTGAAAAGACAACATATATTAGGCTTTTTTCAGCAATGTCAAATATCAATCTAGGTAGGTGGTGATGACGTAGACGCGCACGGGGACGAGCGCGTGAGACGCGAGCAGGAGCAAGCCGCGATAGGAGCTGCCGTACTTACCAAGAAGGAGGTAGAGGACGCGGCGTTGGCCGGCGGAGGAAGGCAGCCCACGGTATAATACCGACGACGGGCAACGCCTGAGAGAGTTGTGGGTGACGGTGGAGACGGAGGTGAGGAGGGTCGAGGTGCGGAGCCCCAGACGTGGACGTGGAGATAAGGAGACGAGGCGGGATAGCTGGATGCTGCTGGCGGTTGTCTATGGCTGTTTAGTTACAGCTGATCACGGCCCGAACCTCTGCCGCCGCTCCGTCTTGGCGCGAAAGTGCCGAAGAGAACGCCGATAAACGCGGTAGTTGGAGGATATAAAGTGGAACGTTAAACTCCAGCAGTGCCGATATACACTGAGACACGAAAACACTCGTAGAAGCCTCTGAACGATACGGAAAGTATATTTATATTTACTATTCCTTCTACTATTGACTATTATTGACTATTATTGACTATTACTATTTATTTACAAATGGTTTATAAGAATTGAAATGGAAAGATAAGGCAAATAATAGTGTCCAGAACAAGTTTGCGTTGGAGGTAACAACTGACATAATCAATTGATATATAATTGATATATATATATATATACACATCTATGCAGCAACAGATATGAACATATGAACATAATATGTAAAGTGGATTAATAACAACATGTAGTCAGAAGCTGAGCTGAACCTGAAAAGGAGAGGAAGGAGGAAAGACAATAATAATAATAAAAAAAAAAACCTCCGAATAATACTCCATATACTTCTTATACTCCTCAAGATATAAATCTACATCCAGATATATTAAGATGGCTTCAAAAAAAGAAGACCCAAAATATAAAAAAAGGGAAAAGAGAGAGATGGAACCAAAAAAGGATAAAAAGATCACAGCTTTATTTTCACCTCAGGCTTCTAAAAGGTTGGAGGAATCTTCATATTTGTCAGATATCACAGTGGATGAACAAGGAAGACAATCCTTAAGCCCTGGTGCACAAGTTTCACAAATGATTACCAAAGATTACCTCCAGCAATGCATGGAAACACAGCTTAATCTCTTTAAAGAAGAAATCTCGAAGCTACATAAAGATTGGAAGGACGAATATAAAAGAATGGATGACCGCTTAAAAGTAAATGATCAAAAAGTTGAATATTTGGAATATGAGATAAACACTATTAAAGATGAACTAAGCCAAAAAGAGAGCATGATCAAGGTCCTTGAACAAAGACTGATAGATACAGAGGATAGATCGCGCAGGAAGAATATAAGGATCCGCGGTATTTCAGAGGACATAAAACAAGAATCTATGAGAGAATATTTACAAGAACTGTTTAAAGAAATGGATATTGCAGGAACAATAAGAGAAGAAGAATTGGAAAGAATACATAGAACGTTTAAACCGAAGAATATCGCAGAATCAATACCACGAGATATAATCGTACGCTTCTCAACCTTCTATACACGTCAAAAAAATTTAAGAACATCAAGGAACTTTATTCCTAAAAAGGATAAATTTAAAAATCTACTCTTTTTTCAGGACTTATCTACATATACAAGACAGAAAAGAACGGAGTTTAAAGAAGTGGCTAAGATCCTCAGAGACCGTAAAATTAATTATAACTGGGGTTTTCCAGTTAAAATGATTATTAGAAAGGGAAAACAATTAATTAAGATGTCCACTGCTGAAGAAGTTAAGCAATGGTTAAAGGATAATCCTATGTAAACCTATACGGCATGTTATTAAGGAAAGGAATATTTTTTTTATTTTTTTATTTATTTATTTTATTTTTTTTTGTTTCTTTTTTTTCTCTCTCCCCTATTAGATAGGTATTGGAAAATAATAGATAATTATTGAAAGTTACTTACCTAAATAAAATGGGTTTAGATACACACCACGGGAATTAGTTATCAGAATGATAGGGTGATTATAAAAGGAATGGGTTGAATAATTTCACTTAAATGAATATTATATATACTAGTGAGACTGGAAGGACATAGACAGTAAATTTCACAAAACATAGTATGGTATTTGATAGATATATATAGATAATAACGGAATAATAGACACTTAGGGGAAGCCACCTACTCTAACGAAAGCTAGAGTGGTCATAATAAGTTATGGTGGGAATATCTCTATTGAATTAAAATAGATAATTATTAGGGTGAGTAGTAAGGAATAGGTACACTAAGATATAATTACACGTAATACACATAAAGATATATAGAACGTTATGTATTAGTTTGGGAGATTATTTAAATGAAATGGGTTGAGACACACATTATGGGTAAATGTTCGGTTTTTTTTTGGTTTTTTTTTCCCTTTCCATACAAGATGCATAATATTTGCCTCCTGCTATGCGTCTCATCTTAGGTGGACGTACTGTAACTCCGGCTAAATTTTGGGGGCTTTTTTCCTACCGGTGTAACGAGTACAATGTTGTTCACTTTAATGTATAATTGTAAGGGTTGTATGAGTGAATCATATATGAGTCAAGTGAGTATGGGGAGTCTGGAGAAGAATGATCGGGCGTTTCTGAATTGGGCAAACATATGGAGTAATAATAATAAATATGATAGGGGAAAGGGATGACTTGATCAAAATAATTACACTGAATGTACAAGGCCTTAACCTTCCATATAAAAGACACTCCCTATATGATTACATAACTAAGGAGCATATAGATGTGTGCTGTATCCAGGAAACGCATTTGAAAAGTAGTGATATACACAGATTAAAGAATAAGAAATATACAGTAATAGAATATTCATCTTTAGCTCAGAAAAAAAAACGGGGAGTTGCTATTCTGATATCTAATAATATTAAAACGGAGGTTATTTATAAACAAAAGGATCTAGCCGCTAGGTTTGTTTTTATAGTATGTAAACTAGATGATAAAGTATTTTCTATATTAAATGTTTATGCTCCAAATAATAAACAGATACATTTCCTCAATACCACACTTCAAAAAATACAGAAATATATACAGGGAACATTTATATGTCTGGGCGATTTCAATTGTGTGTTAGATTATGAATGCGATAGTACAAGCACTCGTAAATTTAAAGGGTCTAATCAAATAAGGATGTCAAAAGCCTTTCAGGAAACGTTAGGAAAAAATGAATTGTATGATATATGGAGAGCTATAAGACCTTTTGATAAAGATTACACCTATTTCTCGCAATGTCATAAGGTATTTACACGGATAGACCTGATCCTAACTAATGCTAAATCGTTAAAAGAGTGCAAAAAAATATTGATAGGAAATGTTGCTTGGTCTGATCATGACCCAGTATGCCTTGAGATAAATAAAAAGTACAAACGAAATTTACAGCCTTGGAGACTTAATGAATACTCCCTATTGAATAAAGATGGTCTAGAATTTATTACACAGAAGACTGCCCAGTTTTTTCAGGAAAACCTTACTAATGATACTAGTTTGGGAAACGTATGGGCAGCATATAAATGTGTCATGAGAGGCTACCTGATCAAGAGAGACGTTCAGAATAGAGCGAAAAGAAACGAAAAATTATCCGACTTATATATCTCGCTTAATAACTTAAAAAGAAAAAGTGGAGAGAATCCCAATGAGCATGACATTTCGAACATGATCAAAATAAAAAAAGAGATTGAGGAACGCCTCTTAAATATAACAAACTGTAACCTAATTAAAATGAAACAAAAATTTTATTATTCTGGGAACAGAGCAGAAAAACTCCTTACTAACCAACTAAAAAAAAGAAAATTAAAAGCCAGAATTTATAAAATTAAAAAAGGCAATGACTATGTATTTAGCCCTGAAGATATTGCACGAGTTTTTGGAGAATTCTACTCTAATCTATATAATATCCCAGCTCAAAATCAAGGGAGGGAACAAATTAGAAAATATTTAATAGATTCAAAGTTACCAAAAATCTCAGAGGAATTAGCAGAACAAATGGATATCCCTTTCTCAGAGAATGAAGTTTGCAGAGCAATAAAAGCATTAAAAATACACAAAGCCCCAGGCCCAGATGGGTATACAGCCCTGTTTTATAAGAAATTAGTAAAACAACTGTCACTCCATCTGACCAATATATTTAATGATATTCGGAAAATGAAGACATTTCCAAATGGGATGCTTGAAGCAACTATCATCCCCATTCTTAAAACAGGGAAAGATGAGACATCTACATCAAATTATAGACCTATCTCCTTAATTAATATCGATACAAAAATATATTCAGCTATGCTAGCCGAGAGATTAAAGTTGATATGCCCCCAGATAATACATCGAAATCAAACCGGATTTGTGAAGGGAAGACAATCTAATGATAACGTAAGGAAAATTATTGATTTGGTAGAATTTGTCTCTTCTTATAAAGTACCATCATTGTTTCTGGCCCTGGACGCCGAGAAGGCTTTTGACAGGGTCAACTGGCTGTTCCTTGAAGAAACAGTGTATGCTTATGGTTTTAAGAAGGGGTTTATTGATTCGATACTGTCATTGTATTCTAATCCGACCGCCAAGGTGATAGGACAAGGCTTTAGTTCTAATTGGATCAAAATATATAATGGCACTAGGCAGGGCTGTCCCTTATCACCCCTTCTATATATTCTGACCGTTGAACCCTTTGCGTCTAGAATCAGAAATAATAAAGAAATTAGAGGTTTGGTAATCGGAAATGTTGAAAATAAGATAAGTTTATATGCAGATGACATTTTAATTTCTATATACGACCCTATAAATTCGCTAGGGAAACTGATGCAGGAAATCACAAATTTCAGTAAGTTATCCAACTACAAATTAAATACAAATAAGACCCAAGCAGTTATAGTGAACCTGGCGGAACAGATAAAAGTAAGATTAGAAAGAGAATATGATTTTATATGGGAGACTACAAAATTTGAATACTTAGGAATTATGATACCACTTAATATAACGCAAATTATAGATATTAATTATGGGAAACTCCGTGATCAATTAATGCGACAAATAGCAGATTGGAAAGGGCTGTTTATATCATGGATGGGCAGGATGAATGTAGTAAGATCTTACATAATTCCAAAATGGTTTTATTTATTGCGTATGATCCCTATAAAACTTCCTTCCCTATGGATTCAAATGTTCCAAAAAAGCATTGAAAAATTCATATGGGTAGACAAAAAACCGAGAATATCCAAAAAAATTCTATATGCCAGTAAAACCAAAGGAGGACTAAATGTTCCATGCCTAGAAAGGTATGCTAAGGCCAGTATATTAACACATATAATGAAGTTACAGTATAAAAATAGCCATAAAGAGGATTGGTTCCTAGTGGAACAAGAACTGACAGGAATGTCGAATTTAGAATGCCTACTATGGAAACATCAAGAGCACACAAAATTAATTATAAACACTTTACCTATCTCTTTAAAAAGTGCGATAGAGTTTTGGACCCTTTTTAAACACAGAGTAGGCTTGAATAATAAAATAATAACATCTGCACCCCTGGAATCTCTTCAAATTAATATTCGACAATTAAGTCTTAAAAACTGGGATAATTTTAGAAATATGAGAATAAAAGATATATACACCCTAAACAAGATTAATTCCTCTGCTCGCCTGAAAGAAGATTTTAAGTTGGATAACTCTGAATTTTTCAATATATATAGAATAAGGCATTATTTAAAAACTCATTTATATGAGGGAGAAAAATCAAATATATGTTATAAAATAATAGATATGTTCTCTCTAGAAATAATTAATAGAGGTATGAGGAAATGGTATTTATTATTAGAGGAAACAGAGAAATCAGTTGAAAATTGTGCGTTAAAATCTTGGCAACATGATTTACACTCCCAAGTGGAACAGGAAAACTGGATAAAGAGCTTAGCGGAAGTTAGTCAATTTACACATTCTCTAAATATGACAGAACTCCACTATAAGATTATGTTAAGATGGTATATGACTCCGGAGAAACTGGCTAAATTTAAACATAACACCTCCGATAAGTGTTGGAGATGCGGACTGGAAAAAGGTACTTATGTGCATATTTGGTGGAGCTGTAACAAAGTACAACACAGTTGGACGGAACTATTTGAGACTATATCGGATACTTTGAATAGCTTTATTTATCCTACGCTCAATAAGGCTTTGTTACATATGAATTTGAGTAACATTCCTACAAATCAAAAAGCTTTGATTATTCAATGCCTACTGGCCATGAAAATAATTATAGCCAGACATTGGTTACAAAAAAGATCAATCAATATAGATCATGTCATAAATCAAATTAATTATCAATGTGTGATGGAGCGAGGTTTCTATCAAGCGCAACAGAAACTGGTTGGCTAAACACCCCGATCTCTATTAAGGATATATATATAAAGGGATAATATTTATATCTGCAAAAATACGCCCAAAGTGAGTGAGGAATGGAAGGGATGAATGGTATGATTGGATAGTATGATAGTGGTAAAACCCTCTATGTTTCTTTTTTTTTTTTCCCTTTTTTATTTTATTTGTTGTCCTATTGGGAAAGAAGGCCAGAAGATATCTTATGAATAATCTGACCTACCTCCCTAAAAGGTAACACAGTTTGTAGTGGCAGTAAGAATATTAAGACAGACATATCTATATATGTAGATGTGGAAATGATTGTCAATGTTTTATCGATATTGAATAAGAGTCTGCCGCCTGTCAATTTATATGTTTGATAATAAAAAGTTTAAAAAAAAAAAAAAAAGACAACATATATTAGACAAAAAAACCCTTTAAGAAAAGATAAATAACATCCCACTAATTCTGGATTGTAATGGAGCCAGGCATCTTCTTACAAACCATCCAGATCTAGAAGAGATGATAGTTGAGAGACCAAAAATACTGGGGGAGGAGAGCCGTGCATTTTTTGAGAATTTGAACATCTGGTTAGTCTGTCCACATGTTCTATTTTTGGGAAATCTTTGAAACCGGCCAATTAAATTCACCCCATCAAATCTTACATTTTTTAAAAGTAGACACCCCATGGGCATTTAAAATGCCAGTATTTTAACTCTGTCCATGCCAGGACATTTTTTTCCTTCTTATATTTTGTTGGAACTGGGTGTTTCTCCTGATGGTGATATCACTAAGGAATTATTTTTAAATGTTACAACTTTTATTTTTTTATCTATTTTCATTTAAATTTATTGACTTGCATGGTTGAATGCAATACCTGTATTCAACCTGCATTAGAGACCCTCTCGAGAACTTGAAAAGAAAAATGTTGGCACACAAAGTTAGTCCCAGGCTCAAATAATACAAATGTGTAAAATGAGGCCTACCAAACAGGTGTGAGCATGCTGCAAATACAGTGTATTGGCTGTACAGTGTATACAATAAACAAAAACTGTCTGCGCATGGAATGCCAACCAGAAGAGTGTTTAAGTAGTCAAGATGGGAAATGATAAAGGAACGAGAACCATAGGTTTTTGTGGATGAGGAATGGGCCGGTGAGGGACTGAATGATAAATTGCTCAATGTTATAAATAAAAAAATCCATATTCCTAAAAACTTTAAATGGCAAAATGTACTTTGGCAACAAAAAAAGAACAGTTACCTTTTGTTTGAGTCTCCCAGGACATATGAAATATGATTCTCTGTGGTGTGTTGGTGTATTTTCTCTGTTCTTTGTAATTCTATATACATTTTTTCCTATAGTTAAAATTTTTAAAGGATTATACAATTTTAAAGGCACTTTATATTCATTATCAGATTATTTCTGCAAGTACACATTTGAAAGACCTTTAGATGTGCCAACCTTTAAAGGTTTACACAAAGAAAAACAGAGAACTTGTCCTTGTCACTGCCAGTCTTGTATTATTTATATGTCTGTAGTCTTGGGACACAAAAAGGGCTATAAATCTGATAAGATTAACAAATTATTTTGTGCTTAGGACATTCTAAAATAGAAATGATAAAGTTCTATAAGTGTTATATACATCCGACTGGGAGGAACAAAGGCCTTATTAACAAAAAAATTATTGTAAAAACAAAGCAAAAAAAACACAGCTACTGAGGACATTGGCAAGTTACAACATGATGGAATGTTGCCACTACAGAGTTCTCATTAGTTGAGAAAGACTGAACTTGGTTTCTAGTGATAATATCTGAATTTTTTGGACAACTGCAAGAAAATGTTCAAAATGAACACACTGTCCAGAAAGACATTTTGGTTTTCCATACAACCTATGTTACAATCTCTCTTATATTAGTTAGCCTGTAAACATACAGAGTCACTTTACAATTCATTCAATATCTAATAGAATTTGTAATTGGATAATTAATTTTCCTTAGAAAAGAGGAATTTACCAGAAACCGAAGTGGATACATGGGGTTTGACTGGATGCTCCACCGATTGTGCACTTTTGCCACTATGAAGTGAAAACAGATCACTTGTAAGTTACCATTTTCAAGTATTCCAATGTTAAACTTAAGCATACAACACGTGTTTACAAAATACTAAATTGTAAAAAGGGTCGACAGGTTATAAAAGAAAAATCCTAGCTGTAACAATATCTACCGTATATTCTGACATATAAGACGAATTTTTAACCTGTGAAAAGTCGTGGGTCGCCTTATACGCCGGGTACTAAAACTTACCGAGCCGGACTGGAGAATCAGTTCTCCGGGGGGGGGGCGAGCGGAGAAGCCGCCTCCCCTGGGCTGGTCTTCAGGGCCGCGCCGAGGTAGGTGCAAGATCGTGACCTCCCCAACTAGCCCTAATCAGCGGGCGCCCGATGAGCAGGGCTGGTTGGGGAGATCACGACCTCCCTCTAACTAGCTCAACATTAGAGAGCTCGAGGTCTGGCAGGGTTAGGATACAGATCCCCTGCAGCGGTGCAGGGGACCTGCATCCTACTCTCCGATAAGCTCAGACAGCCTCCCCTGCCGGCACTTTCCACGGTGGGAGTGCCGGCACAGGAGGTTGTGTAAGCGCATTGAGCAGACTTCACCGGCAGTGGCGATGCACGTAAACCCCCGATGCCGGCACGTCTGCTCGGTGTGCTTTAACAACCTCCCTTGCCGGGAATTCCCACAGGGGGAGTCTCGGCAAGGGAGATTGTTAAAGCACATCATGCAGACGTGCCGGCAGCGGAGGTTGTTTACGCTCGCCGGTGAACGTCTGCACGGTAAGCTTTAACAATCCTCCTTACCAGTAAAGAACGGTATACAACTTCCGATGCCGGCACCGGAAGTTGTATACCATTCTGCGTAGAATAGATGTCCCCTGCCGGCCCCGCAATACACCCAGGACTCCGGGAGTCTGCACTGGTAAGTCTAGGGGAGGGGGGCACATTCGGGGGGGGGACACAGAGTGGCAGCATATCTCGGGGGGACACACACAGAGTGGCAGTGTGTGTAAAGGCAGGGGTGTGTAGTGAGGGCAGTGTATAAATGTGTATGTGTAGATATATATATATATCTACACATAGAAACATATGCCAGTCCACACACACACACATGTATAGACATACACTGCCCTCACACACTCCTTCCTTTACACACACATATACACGTACACACCAGCTTACAAACACACATATACACATACCCTGCCCTTACACACACACACACATTATTATATATATATATATATATGTGTGTTGTGTGTGTAAGGGAAGTCTATGTGTGTATATGTGTGTTTTGTAAGCTGGTGTGTACGTGTATATGTGTGTGTAAAGGAAGGGGTGTGTGAGGGCAGTGTATGTCTATACATGTGTGTGTGTGTGTGTGTGTGTGGACAGGCATATGTTAGGGAGAGCTGACCCACCCAATCCAAGCAGGCTTTGTATACAACAACCAGCCGATCACCAGCAAGGTACATCGCTTGCCGTGATTGGCTGGTTGTTGTATACTGGGTAGAGGGGTAGTCTTATACGGCGAGTATAGCCCAAACTCTATATTTTAACTGGAAAAGTTGCGGGTCGTCTTATATGCCCAGTCGTCTTATACGCTATATACGGTAGTTATAGTTGTGGCTTTTTTTAAAAAAAAATGAGGGGATTGGTAAGCCCAAAGACTACATTTTAATTACAACATTTACAGGTAAACAATATAAAATTGGTAACATGAAATCTGCAAAACCTGTAGATTTAATTTACAGCACAAAGACAGTTTTACCTTTCAACAAGTTTCAACTGATCCGATTTGGGAAAATGTTCTACAAAAATAAACAAACATACACTACAATTCAAGTTGCTGTTTTCATGGAAAACAAGGACATTTCTAGCTGTGCTAACATTATTGCAAAAGGGTTTCCTAATGATCACTTAGCATTTTAAACTTAAACTTGGATTAGCTAACACAACATGCCATTGGAACACAGGAGGGGATGGTTGCTGATAAAAGCCCTCTTCATGCCTATGAAGATATTCCATTACAAATCAACCATTTCCAGCTAATATAGGCTCTTACTACAGTAACAATGTCTACACTGTATTTATTTTAATAGGGGGAAAGCGGAAAGCTTTTTAACAGTTGTGTGTGTGTGTGTGTATATGTATATATATATATATATATATATATATATATATATATATATGTGTGTGAAGCCGTAATTGGTCCAGTAGACACTGGATGTCAAAAAATAGAGTATTGCAGAGTATGCGGTGATACCTTTTTTTATTGGAATAACATAATATGTAAAAGACAAGCTTTCGAGAGTTATCCTCCCTTCATCAGGTCCGAAGCAATACTAATCAACATGATAGAGGTTACAACTTAAAACAAGTGATGGTATAAGAAAAGGGTGGGTGGGGTTGAGTGGGGAGTGCAGAGAGTGCAGAGAGATAACCAAGGGACAGAACAAATAAACTTAGGGAAACCAATAACCACAGTAAAACATGAAAGATAATAACAGCAATTAGACACACATTGGATGTTTAGATGAAGTTCATATGAAGTTCTGGTAGTGTGCAAGGAAACCATAATCCCTCTTGTATGGTGTTAAAATGTGTTATTTTCATCTCAAATGTTTTTCTTTCCTGAGTTTCTGAAATTTCTTTAATTTTTAGGTTTTGGATGGAGTGATTGTTTTGTGTGAAATGATGTCCTACCGGGGTGCAGTATTTTTCTTCCTCATGGTTTTTCGTGGAGCTTCGGTGCAGGTTCATTCTAAGGTGCAGCTTAAGCCCCGTTTATCCAATGTAGCACCCTTTGTCACCTGCAGAACACTGTATCATGTACACCACGTTTGCCGACGTACGCGAGTAAGAATCTTTGATGATGTATGTTTTGTTCTGACTGGCTGTGTTACCGTCACATATATGTTGGCAAAGTTTGCAGCGGGATTTGTTGCATGGTACAGTGCCATTCTGTGCATGCTCATGTTCTGGGGCCAGTTTGCTGCGCACTAATCTTTTCGCCAGGTTTGGTGGTTGCTTGAATGCCAGTATTGGGGGCTGAGGGAATATTTTTTTCAGTATGGGGTTGTTGAGATATAATCTGAATGTGCTCTCACAGTGCTATAGCCTATGTATGGTTAAGAAAAGTATAAATAAAGTTTGTTGTTATCTCCTCCTTCCTCCTGAACAGGAAGAGAAGCAGTTAATATGTTTCAATAAAGACACAGAAGCAAGGAGTACCTGTGTGTTTTGCCTCCATCTTTATATATATACACATTTCTTATATACCTGGTTATCCTATCCTAATAATTCAAATGGCAACAGGTTATGGGCCCAGGAAGGATGCAGGAAACCAATGGAGCAGACTTTGCTTTGATGGAGATGAAAAGAATTATGAACTTTGGGAGAATAAGTTCTTGGGACATCTGAGGTTAATGAATCTTAAAAAGACCATCCTGAATGTGCCTGCAGACACTGAAGATGAGGATGAAGATAACAGTAAGAATGAAGAAGCATATGCTGAATTAATTCAATTTTTAGATGATAAAAGTTTGTCCCTGGTTATGAGAGAAGCAGCTGATGATGGAAGAAAAGCGCTTCAAATATCGAGAGACTATTATGCAGGTAAAGGAAAGCCACGCATAATCAGTTTATATACTGAACTAACATCTCTACAGAAGGCTGTAAATGAGAGTGTAACTGACTATATTATACGTGCAGAGACAGCCATTACAGCACTGAGAAATGCTGGAGAAACATTAAGTGACGGACTGTTGATTGTAATGATTTTGAAAGGTTTACCTGAATCATTTAAACTATTTGCCATCCACATTACAGAAGGGGATGAAAAAGTTACTTTTGCAGAGTTTAAAACACAATTGAGAAGTTTTGAGGATACTGAAAAATACAGCAGCAGTGCAATTAATGATAATATATTAAAAGTGAGCAACACAACTCCAAGATTTAAAGAGAGAGATAATCCTAGCATTGTTTGTTACAATTGCGGCCAAAAGGGACACAGGGCCAGAGCGTGTTCAAACAATAAAACTAAAGGTCAATCGCTGTGGTGTAGCTATTGCAAAAGCTCAACACACAAAGATGCAAATTGCAGGCGCAAAAAGAAAGACAATGTCAGACAAGCAACAGATGACGCCGACAACAGGCACTCATTTGCTTTTAAAATTAGAGATGACCCACTAGATGAGTTAAAACTAAAGGGACTAATGGTTGATACAGGAGCAACGTCCCATATAATTACTGACATCAGAAAATTTAAGAGCTTTGATGACACTTTTAAACCGGAGAAACATTCAATGGAACTTGCAGATGGAAAAAAGACAACTGGTGTGGCGCTGAGAAGAGGCGATGTAGAGGTTTGTTTGCTTGACAGCGAGGGAAAGCAAAAGATGATAACACTGAAGAATGCGTTATACATACCTTCATACCCCCAAGACATCTTCTCTGTAGATACAGCAACAAACAGTGGAGCATTAGTCAGCTTCCAGCAAGGCAGGAATGAACTCGTGCATAAAAACGGTACCAAATTCACAATCCAGAAGTACAATAGACTTTACTATCTGAATGTTTTTGTTAAAAATGATGACAGTTGTCATGAATGTCATGATATACAAATGTGGCATGAAATCCTAGGTCACTGTAATTATGATGATATTGCAAAACTACAAAATGTGGTAGAAGGAATGAAAATTAAGGGTAAGATTGACAAGTCTAATCTAAATTGTGAAGTTTGCATTCAAGCAAAATTTGTTCAGAGCAGAAACAGAGAATCTGATACAAGAGCCACAGCTATATTAGAGCTAGTACACACTGATTTATCAGGTCCTATAGAACCAACAGCTAAATAAGGTTTCAGATATACAATAGCATTCACTGATGATTACTCTGGTGCAATATTTGTATATTTCCTAAAACACAAGAGTGATGCAGTGTTAGCCACTGAAAGGTTTATTGCTGACACAGCCTTGTATGGAGTCATAAAATGTATAAGATCTGATAATGGTACAGAGTTTATGGCAAGCAGCTTTAAGTCACTGCTAAATAAGAGAGGCATAAGACACGAAACCTCAGCACCTTACTCACCCCACCAAAATGGGACTGCTGAGAGAAATTGGAGAACGCTATTTGAAATGGCAAGATGTCTGTTAGTTGAGAGTAAATTACCAAAAGAATTATGGACATATGCAGTAATGTCTGCCGCTCATATCCGAAACAGGTGTCTTAACAACCGTTTAGCACAAACTCCATATTACCTTTTAACAGGCAGAAAACCTAATCTTTCTAAGATGAGAGTTTTTGGGTCAGAGTGTTTTGCATACAGTTATGACAGAAAGAAACTAGACTCAAAATGTGAGAGAGGGATTTTCATTGGCTATGACAAGAACAGTCCTTCTTACCTAGTGTTTTACCCAGACACTGGAAAGGTCCTTAAACACAGGCTTGTGAAGTTTATCTCAAAGAGAGTTTTTGAAAGAGAGACTCAAACTGACCTGTTACATGACGATGAGGAATGCCATAGGGAGAACTATGTACCCTCTATACCAAAGATTAATCCAACTGAAACTGAGTGTCCAAACTTGATTCAAATTTCTGAAAAAGAAACTTTGAAGAGCAAGGACAATGGTCAAGCAGGGAATGACCATAGTACACGTTATCCTAACTCCTCAGTATTTGGAGGACTATGTTTCAGAAGTGGAATGTGATGATCAAATACTAACAAGCATTGATTATTGCTACAAGGTGTTTGATGTACCACAAAACTTTAAAGAAGCTATGCGCTCACCTCAGTCACAGAACTGGCTTAATGCTATGACAGAGGAAATTGATTCGTTGAAAGAAAATGACACCTTCACCTTGACAACTTTACCAGTAGGTAAATGTTCAGTGGGGGGACGATGGGTGTATGCAATGAAAAATAATGTTGACGGATTAGAAACGTACAAAGCCAGATATGTTGCTAAAGGTTATTGTCAAGTAAAGGGAATTGATTACAAGGAAATTTTTTCTCCAACTGCGAACATTATATCCGTACGTATTTTTATGCAACTGGCAGCACAGTATGGTTTACTTCTTCACCAGATGGATGTGAAAACAGCCTACCTACATGCTCCAATTGATTGTGAGGTTTACGTGGAACAACCAGAGGGATTTGAGGTAGAGTCCAAACAAAACGAGAGACTAGTTCTAAAATTGAACAAGATGCTGCATGATCATTTAACTGAGAATGGGTTTGAACAAAACTCAGCAGACCACTGTGTATATGTCAAACATTCTGGACATGTGAGAGTAATATTGCTAATATGGGTTGATGATCTCATTATTGGCTCCAGTGAAGAAACAGTACTCACTGACGTGAAGAAAATGCTCACAGCAAAATTTAAGATGAAAGACCTTGGGAGGATCAAACATTTCCTAGGTATTGATTTTGAACAAAGTGATGGTTTGGTTAAGATGAACCAAAAGAGATACATATCAAAGATTCTGGAGAAGTTTGGAATGACAGATTGCAAGCCCAGATCAACGCCATGTGAACAGAAGTTGGACCATAATGATCACAATGATCTTGTAGATACAAAAAAATATCGAGAGATAGTAGGAAGCAATGACCTGTACAAGACCGGATTTAAGCTGTGTAATCAGTAAACTGTCACAATACCTATCAGAACCAACAGAACAACATTTAGCCACAGCTAAGCATGTGATGAGGTATTTAAAACGTACTATTGACTATGAGCTTTGCTACAGAAGGTGTAGTGAAAACTTGAAACTTGAAGCATATAGCGATGCTGATTGGGCCTCTGATGTGAACGATAGAAGAAGTACGACTGGATATTGCTTTAGTCTAACAAAGAAAGGTCCACTGATTGCATGGAAGTCAAAGAAACAGTCAACGGTAGCTTTATCTACATGTGAAGCTGAATACATGGCATTGGCTGCAACCACGCAGGAAAGTCTGTACCTCGTGCAGTTACTCAAGGGAATGGACAATGGTTATCACAACGAACCAGTAACAATTTTTGGTGACAATCAAGGTTCAATAGCCCTTTCAAAGAATCCTGTTTGCCGACAGAGATGCAAACATATTGATATCAAGTACCACTTCATTCGATCAGTAATCAGTGAGGGTAAGACAGTTCTTGAGTATTGTCCAACAGACAAGATGGTAGCAGATGTTATGACTAAACCTGCAACAAAACTAAAGTTAGAAAAGTTTTTGAGTTATATGTTTGGAATGTAAGTCATGTATATAAAAAAAGGATTACACATTTGAGAGCAAGTGGGGGTGTTGAGATATAATCTGAATGTGCTCTCACAGTGCTATAGCCTATGTATGGTTAAGAAAAGTATAAATAAAGTTTGTTATCTCCTCCTTCCTCCTGAACAGGAAGAGAAGCAGTTAATATGTTTCAATAAAGACACAGACGCAAGGAGTACCTGTGTGTTTTGCCTCCATCTTTATATATATACATTTCTTATATACCCGGTTATCCTATCCTAATAATTCAAATGGCAACAGGGGTCTTCTGAGAGTATCGGCTGTAGGTCTTTAATAATTTTACGGATTTCCTCAAGAGTTGGGTTGTAGGTAACTACCAGAGGGATCCTGCTTGTGTTATCCTTTTTTTTTGTATTCTAGAAGCCTTTCCCTTGGTGTTCTTACAGCAGATTTTTTTTTTTTGGATATAGTTTTTTTTCTTGTAGCCCTTCTTCTGAAATGACTCTGCCAGCTCGCCCAGGTGTTTGTCTCGGTCCTGAGTGTCAGCGCAAATACGGTGGTATCTGATGGCTTGGCTGTAAATGACACCTTGTTTAATGTGTTTGGGATGAAAGCTTGAATTGTGAAGGTAGCTGTACCTGTAAAGCTTGTCTTTTACATATTATGTTAGTCCAATAAAAAAGGTATCACCACATACATACATTACATATAGCATTTATGCCAGCATGATTGTTTTAAAAGCATTAAAAGAGCTTACTGATAAGAGAAACGTTTTCAGGTTCTGGGACTAAATCTATATCCATTGCTTTACTGGTTTCCAAGAGTGTTGAATTCTTGTTAATGAAGCGTTGTCTGGCACTTGGGATTGTTTCACAACTCAAATCAGGCTCAGGCTTATCTACACAAAGCAGAACACATGTATAAGAGAATATTCTGTTTTGAAAAATGTAGTACACATATTGCATATATATGTATATTACATAGGTCTTAAGACTCGGAGTGGGTCTGGCTTGACTCAAATTTAACACAAGCTGAATTGGGATACAAACTGTAAGAAAACAAAAGGAAAGTCCTTGGATGCTACTAAGTGCCAATACACCAAGAAGAGAAGGGTAAGCTTAATTTCACTACTGCACTAATGATGTCAAGTTTAAATATATTTAAATACCATGATGGATAGCTGCTGTGTCAGTGACAATGCATTTTTTTTTATTTTACAATACACAGTATTTCACTTTTAACATTCTGTTATGTGATTACCAATTAGTGACCATACCAGAGAAGACACAGAAACATTTTTTTTAAAACTTGAAAACCTAAACTCTGTTAAATAACTCCAGCAAAAAATCATGTCGTGTGCACAAGAAAAATACTATAAGTAGCATTTATCCTGATGCAAAAAATGCAATGAACCCCCCCCTCAATATCCTGTTGCAATGTGCTTTCGGGGAATGCATTGTTTACAGGGGTTATTTTGATGTTTATGGATAGTTTTACCCTCAAAAACATGGTGTGTTACAATGGAAAACTGTAAAAAGGGGGAAGCCACTTTGAACTGTCACGATTAGGGGAGTCTTGTGACTATGGGATGCTGATATATATCTATGCGCAGGGCAGAAGTGCTAGATTGTGTTTTGTTTCTTCTTCCCGGTAGCCCAGCTTTCAGTATTCCTATCAAAATGTATCTTCCATTGAAAAGGTATAGAATAAAACACAGAAGTTTTGTGTTCCCTTTAGATTTGTGTTTGAGGTGGTTCACATAAGTTTTCTTTAAGTCTTTGAAATCCACAGGTAATGTGCTTTTGAGAATATACAGTTGCAATTAAAATTATTCAGGTTGAGAAAAACTAGAGTGACTGCTAAAGTCCTGGAAAGTAGGACTTGGTAACAACAGGCACTGAGGATTAAACACAGAAAGGCGTATACAAAGGCAAGAACTACATTCGTGATTTGGGGGCTTCTTGTGACCATGTACACATGTGGTATCTATGTGCCCAGGAGAAGGGGTGTTTCCATTCTTGTTCCAGGTAGCCATGTGCAGCATCCAACCTAAAACATGCCTGGCATGCGAAAATGTAGAGTGGGCAAGCGCTGGAAAGCCGTTACAGTTGAAATGCCTGATCATGTGATCCACCAAGTGTTCAGCCTTCAACAAAGAGTGTATCCTCCTCAGAACCCTGGAAGGGGTGTGAGAGACACCCGTGGAAGAGTCAAAACTTGGGTGCAAAGCGACATTAAGGTCTCCACCAAAAACCAACAATGCATTTAGGGGTCCTAAGCACAATCCTCTAGGGCAATCAGAGTCGGGAACACCAGCTTGGAACAAAACAGCACTTTATTTTAACTCAAACCCCAAAAAACAAAATCATAAAAAGATAGCTCCCAATTGGAGCCCTCTCTAATTAAACTATGCCGGTCCACACTGACCAGCCTAATCACCCACTAAAATGTCCAGGCAGGTATTGCCTCACTTGGCTCAGGGATGGTCTTCTTGTTCAGGGCCTCTCCTTGCCCTGGGAGTGCAGGGAACTACTTCTTCCCACAATAGTCTCTCTGATTATCAGGCTCCAGGGGTTTTTAATGTCCAGCACCTGTGCCTGATGCCGGCTCCATAGGAATCCCAGACTGGATCCTGCAGACTTTTAACCTCCTGGAAGAGCCGGCATGGATTTTCCACAGAATGGGGGAACGGAGCATTGGCCCACCCTGCATCTCCCTGGGGTTTACACTGTCTATACTATATATATATATATAATATTATATATATATATATATATGTGTCAAAAGAATAAGAATCAATGGAATACATGTTATTAAGCAACACATTTAGCAATGGGCTTCTTTACTATCAAAACAATACAGTTCAAAACAGTGTGGATACAGTATAGGATTCTGCCACCTGTACCTAAATTACATCTCTCACATCCGCCCATTCCTAATCCAAGAATACACAAAAACTCTGGTTCATTCCCTTATTTTGACTATTGCAACACTCTTCTAGTTGATATTCCTCTGCAGTCTCTCCTAAATGCTGCTGGTAGGCTTATCCTCCTTCAATGCTGCTCTTCTTCTGCTTCCTCTGTGAAATCCTTCACTGGCTCCCTATTACCTTCAGAATTCAATTTTAAATCCTTGTACTAACATAACACTGCTCCTCCGTATATTTCGGCCACATACAATACTCCTATTCCATCATGTTCTTCCCATGGGCTTATCACCTTTTCCCGTCTACAATACTTCACTCCTGCTGCCCTATACCCCTGGAAACGACTCCCACCGAACCTTCAGCTTTCACCCTCCCTCCTAACATTCAAGAAAAATCTCAACTTCAGAAAAGCATACCATCTTAGCTGCTAGAACTTTCCTGTCACCGATACAACCTCCCACACTATCCACTTACCATCCTCTATTCCCTTGTGTGTGCCCTCATCCCACTCCCTCAAGATTGTAAGACGGCAAGCAGGACTTTCTACCTGATGTACCGGTTTGTATTAGTCTGTTGATTCTAGTCTTGCCATACCCCCCTTAATATACAAATTTAAGAAGCGCATCGTAAATTGTTGGAGCTTTGTAAGATGATAATAGCCGCACAATGACTTTATAAAGAAATTAAGCAGCATAAAAAAATAGTTGCCCTACAGCTTGAGGGAAATCCTTCCCCAAACACAGGGAATAGTTTTAACAAAATTAATCACTTTGTCGGAAGGGGAAAAGTGCCATCACATATGATATAAGTGGTTAGCTCCTAGGGTCCACCCACTTTTCAGTATCAAGTACGTGGTTGAAGGTGACCTTTAGGATAGGGTAACCAGATGCCCCCTTCTTCCGAGGACAGTCCCCAGACAAACTATGTCCCCGGATGAAGGGCAGAATGTTCACTTCCGCAGGGGCCCTGCAGCTTACCTCAGGGGGAACAGGAACCCAGCAGAGTCACATGACTTTGCGTCATGTCACGCGAGACTCCGCTCCATTCCTGCTTCCCCTGTGAAGAGAAGTTGTTCTCACAGAGGGAAGCAGCAGGGCTCCTGCGCAAGTCAGGTAAGCGGGTGGGTCTATGAACAAGTATGTATGATTGATGGAATGAATGAGTATCTGTGAATAAGGGAATGAATGAGTGAATGATTAGTATCTGTGAATGTGAATAAATGGAGTGTGCGTATGATAGCATGGATGTGTAAGTGGGGGGCACGACACAGGGAGGCTGTAAGTGATGTGCATGCATTGGCTGCTTGTTCATGATAGGTGTATAATTGCTGTATTAAATATATGATTGCTAATAGCAATCACACTCCTATCATGCCCAGGCATACATAGATTCCAGCATGTACCATTGGCATGTTGGGAGAGTAGTTGTTGTTAGCAATAATATGTTTTAATATTTCATTTTTTTCTCCAATTTTGGTGTGTTACTTTTAATAAAAGTATTTTTTGGGGTTTTTTTTCATTTTTATATAGGGGGGGGTCATTTTCGGCCAAGTGAATCCTGAATTTTCTATTTCGGTGCAACTTTAGTGTGGGTGTAGCAGAGCCTGTCCTGGTGTGTGTCTGTGTGGCAGAGCCCAGGGGGGAGGGCTGGCAGCCTAAGGCCTGGGGGGCAAGTCTAGTGAAGTGGCCAGTTGCACCACCGAATCAGCCCACCATCCATGCCCATCTTTTCCTGATTTTCTAACGCAAAGTGTTTTCCCCCTTGTGTATTGACCCCCCCTTTAGTTTTAATGTATTTCCCCCGCATGCTTGTATATTGCCTCAAGTGCTTTTGTTCCCCAGGCAGCCCCTTTTGTGCATTTATGCCCAACACCCTTGTGTACTGATTTATGTGATGTACCCCA
>VKOC01021949.1:0-43468 GCA_009364415.1 Spea multiplicata
ACTGGGGGGCAGGTTGGCAAATAAGAAAAATAAAAACAAGAAATAAATTTTTCTCAATTATACTTTTTATTAAATATGAAAACATAGTTTCCTTATCAATTAATATTTACTAGTAAAACTTTTTTTAGGTATTAAAACCTAGTTTGAGCAGGCAGGATAGGACACATATGTTGCGGGAGCAGGCGGGATTGGACAAAAAATCAGCGGGAGCGGGCGGGATTGGACAAAAAATCAGCGGGAGCGGGCGGGATTGGACAAAAAATCAGCGGGAGCAGGCGGGATTGGGCAAAAAATCAGCGGGAGCGGGATTAAAAAAGCAGTCCCGCGCAGGGCTCTACTCTGGGGCCAGCAACAATGCAGGATGATATGTACAGTATACCACTCACATTTTTATCAGTATTTTATTATATATTTTCATATGACAACACTGAAGAAATGACACTCTGTAGTAGTGAGAGTACCATTAATGTCTAAACTTGGCAACAAAAGTGAGTACACCCCTAAGTGGAAATGGGCCCAAAGTGTCAATATTTTGTGTGGCCACCATTATTTTCCAGCACTGCCTTAACCCTCTTGGGCATGGAGTTCACCAGAGCTTCACAGGTTGCCACTGGAGTCCTCTTCCACTCCTCCTACTAAACTAGGGGCTCAAGTTTACTATCCAGAAATAGCATCAGTCTGGCTCCAGTTTTGGGTAGAACTGCCAAAATCAAGATGGTTGGAGACATAATGAGAACAAATGTTTATATGCCATGGAAAGCTTTGGGGTCTTTCCATGGATGTTTAAAATGTGCTGTTGGTGCCATTATATTGTGTTTTGTTGTTTTACTTTAATTTTTCATGATCTCCCCAAAGTCTACTATAAATAATCTTAGATTGTGGCTTAATGTTTGATGTTTATATGGCAGCTTAAGTTCTAATATACACTACTGTTCAAAAGTTTGAGGTCACTTAGAAATGTCCTTGTTTTTCAAAGAAAGGCAAGTTTTGTCCAGTAAAATAACATTAAATGAATCAGAAATACAGTGTAGACTTGGTGGTGTTGTAAATGACTATTGTAGCTGGAAACAATTTTTAAAATCTTTTATTTTTATTTTAAATGGAATAACTTTATAGGCATACAGAGGCATTTTATCAGCAACCATCACTCCTGTGGCCCGCTGTTTTAGCTAATCCATGTTTAATTTTAAAAGGCTGATTAATCATTAGAAAACCAATTATGTTAACACAGCTAGAAATGTCCTTGTTTTCCATGAAAACAGCTATGCGACCCCAAATGTTTGAAGTAGTATATTTGAAACTTTACAACAAAATTAAATAAAAAGCATGTAACTAAGGAAGGAATTTCCATAATTGCTGGAATCTAGAGCCAAGGATAGACAAAGTGTCCTAAACAGACATTAGTGTCCATGACCAAATTTGTTATAACAAATATGATGCACATGAGATGTTTATTGAAATGTCCACCACAGCTCCTGTTGCTGCCTATTTCTGCCTGTAGGGGATCTAGATATTAGTAAGCATACCTTATTACTTTAACCCATTAAGTGATGTTAGGTTGTCTAGATGAAAACATTTTACCAACAATCTATACATCTATTTGCCATATATCTATACATATACATACATATACAAGTATATGGATAAAGAAATTATAAAATTGATCCCCAAAATCCACAAAAGCAAATTTCAGGAACCAATATCAGTACTTGTTTCAAAATTACCCATATTTTACAGTGTCCTCATCTTAAAAACACAGCTAAGAACCATTAGGAAAATTCATTGATTCATCTGAGTTTTGTTTCCAGAAGATAAAATGCCCTATTAAAACTTGACTGCTCAGTGGGAAGATGGATGGAAATTAAATGCCATATCTAGAGTTTGCTAAGTCCATCAGTTTAGTGGTTTTGGAAACTGATGTTTAGAGCTTTATAGAAAATAATTTTCAAGAGGCAATTTTCAAACATTTAGTGCAGTAAGAAAAGGCATTTGTAGTGATGAGTGATCATCGTATGCATTGCGGTTGTTGTTTAAATGTCTGCTGCTAGCCAATTTATCAAGCCATTAAAATGTTATATTATAATCATTAAACCAACTGAACCATCAAAACCTGAAAGCAGGTTCATGAATGAATTGTAAAATTGAGATGGGAGAAACAAAAGTCCTCACTGAACTATTTTTTTTGAAAAAAATACTCTGGATTTCATAACAAATCCTTTGACAAATGTCCCTTGTGTCCTATGTTTCCTCCACTGTCAAACCATGCAATGTTATCACATATGGAATAGTTAAGAGAAGAATTTACCATGACAATCCTTCCTCTCAACTCAATATGTATTCTCTATTTAAGCAATGATTTATTCCAAACAGGAAAGTTCAAAAGATATAATATGACAAAACAAAATGAGTCATTGTTAAGTGCTATGAAGAAGGAAGACAAATGGCATATTTTGCAATATGAAGGTCAAGGCTACAAGAAGTCTATTTATCTTTCATCAAATGCATAGACTTCCCTATTTTGAAAAGCATTTTGATGTTTGTTTTGATGTTTATTTTTATTGGTATAATCTAACTGTAGGATATTTATATATTGATATATTTAATCAGAGAGCATGTATACAGTATATTGATTTTATTCTAACATTTCCACATGTGAATGCAGGTTTTTATTCCAAGGGTAGTACATGGCCCAGTCCAGGTATAAATGTGTGTGGCTCCTTCCGAACCTCTTTGACCACTGGAACTCACTTTTCCAAGATAACAATGTAAACACTTGTTTTATGTCAAAGGGACTGGTTCTGATGTTCATGAAAAGAATACTACCTTGTACACAGGACCAGTCACCGTGATAAAACACCGGAAACTTGCCTTTGCTTTATTCTCTGAAGCCCAATTGATACATATACACATGTGAAGTGCTGCCCTACAGTATATGGGATGGGCAGACTCGTAAAAGTGAATCAGTTACATCCCACACTGTGCAGGGGACAGCATCATTGGAGCCATAGGGTACTGCATAAGTTGCCCCCACACCAATTGGATGGAAGAAGAATAAAGCATAAAACAGAAAACTACATAGCAATCAGGTCAGCATTAATCACAAACCAAACAAGAAATCCAATTGGAGTATACAACAGAACTTTTAATAAAGAATGATTACAAAAATCAAATATTGACCACTCTAGTAAACATCAGAGCCCTTGAAAGTTGTATTAGTAGTTTTCTATCAATAGTGAGTGGGTTCTACAGCTCCTGCTCATTTTTAACAGTACTATTATATGACTTCCTTTAACAATAAGAGCTGCTTAAAGCATTCTTTGGCTCCTAGGTATGCAGTAAACTACTTTGGTTTACTTTCTAATATCACCAAATATGTTATTTGTAAATTGTATCTTTACGTGAAAGGATGGGACTTTTTTTATTATGCTGCCCCACCAAAAAAATCCTTTCCACTGACGACAAAGAAGTTTGGAACCATATTTACTGTGCTTTAGTCCCTAATCCGCCACACTTTTGGCTTATGACCAAACACAATGTTTTTAAAAAGGTTTCCCAATCACAGATGCTTTTGGTTAATGTATACACATAGAGTAGCAGCTTTGAACAACAACGTCCAATGCCCATGAGTCCAAACGCTCTAAACCTTGAAAGCTCTGATGTATCCATGGTTCTGTGGTAACATCCACACAAGTCTTCTAACCACAGTAATGTGTACCATATAATGTTAGCCATATTGTTGATCTGATGGTGTCCCTTCGGGAATTTTCAGGATTCTTGGGTCATACACAAGTGTGCCATAACAGCGGGTGTTATAGGAAAAAAATTCATTCCCCTACAGCCTACAGTATATCTCAAGGGCTGCAAGGTTGTGAGTAACTTATAGCACGTGCTTCAATGTGTGTATTAAAGGGAATCTGTCTTCTAAACAGGATTTGCACTGTTAATGTTGAACGTAGGGTCAAGCTCTGTATTTTTCCGCAAACAAATGTGTAGAACCACACAGAAAAAAAAATATAGGTTTACTGGATCTGGTCCTACTTTTATGACATTAACATGTGGCACTATAAGCAAAGCAATTCTCAATTGCAGTTCTCAATTCACATAGGGTTCTTCATTATAATGTACAGACTTTTATGCTCTATACACAATTTTAGTATTGTATGGGATGTTACCCCATCCCATATTGATGATAACATAGACCATTTACTGCTATTGTCCTGCACAACTCCAGTACAATTCACGTTCTGCTTTAACAGGATTAACATGGTTAACAGGATTCTCCTTTTGTTTAAAAATAAAGCTATCAGTTCTGTTATTTTTTTAATTCTGAATAACATCATAAGGATTATCCAAATGTATTCACTCGCAGAGGAATATTATTGCATTGAATGATACTGTAATAATACTGATGCGCATTAGAAAACATAATGATAATGCCTGTACTTGTTTGATACAGGACTGCCAAAGAAACACTACAGGTAAACACTGTGATAAATGCCCACCTGGATACATGGAAGATGTGATTCACGGAGTTTTGAGAAACTGCCTCGCTTGTCCATGTCCACTGCCAACCAGCTCCAACAAGTATGTAATGAATGGGGGAAACATGCTAAAGATTTTTAAAAAAAACATTATCAGCGCATTTGAGCAAGCGATAGTGTGTCGCTAGTCACTATTTTTCAGGATTGTGACACTTTTTTAGAAGACAATGTTCATAGAGTATGAGGTATCAAAGATCAATTATTCTGATGTAATTATTACTGTTTACACCTGAAGAAGGTACTAATGAGGCAGAACCGGCTTTACAGTTTGTGGGGCCCAGAGTAAAAATGCTTTGTACGGCCTTTTTGCCCATAGAAAGGAGCAAGTGGTGTTTCCACCATCCCTTTGCAGGGTTGCGTAAGGTATGAAGACCTTAGAAAAGAACCCTCCTTATGCTGCCCCAAGTCCAAATCAAGGGACGTAGAATGCAGTGACATGACATCATACTTCAGAACTCCACTTTACTTAACCCTAGATAGATCACTGAACAGTATGTAGCTGCAGTGCAGGGCCCTGGGCAGGATAAAGACAGACCTGCTCTGAGGTTTAGTGTAATAGTAAATCTTACTCGATGAACATTGATCCACTAAAATGTGTCTGTTCTGTGATTAATATCACAGTATCTTTTGTTTCCAACTAATATTTTGCTTTAATACTAATGTTTGTTGTAGGATATGTAAGAAAAAAAAAACCATTGCAAAAGCAAATTTTTGGCACAATCGCATTAAAGCAAAATCTCCACTAGAAAACATATCTGTTTTGTGCGTCTGAAAATGACAGTTTTTTGGTAACGGGTTTAATATGATGTATCTGTATTTTGCATTTGTAATTTGTAATAATGATCTGTAAAATGAAATGGTTCTGTTTTTAACACACATTAACAACCATTTAATGATGTTGATGTTGTAATGTTGAGTCTGCCTGTACTTATTTACATGTTAACTCATGTTTTCTATACATTTCTACACATGTACTTAAGTGACTCCTCATACAATATCTCAGTTCTTTTAATAGAATATAGAAGAGTGTATTAATCATACTTGTGTTTTCTTAGAATTTACTGTAAACATGCTCAAAATTTAAGTTTTGATTATGACTTTCATTCTTAAAGAATGTGAAATGCTTGAGAATTTGGTTTGTGTCTCCAGAGGGAGAGGATACGAAGCAGAACACATGATCTCATCATAACTCTGATGGGAACATTTGCTTCCCTGTAGTTCCCATGAACTGAATTACTAGCTTGTATGAATGTAGCGAAGAGGCGAATGCAGGAAACTCTCTAGATAGCGCCAGATGTCTCATCTCTTTGTACAGTCCCAAAAGTGTTCTTAAAGTTTCCCTGTTTGATTATTGGAAGACACAGAGAAGGGTTGTCGTAATTTTGGAACCCTATTAAATGTTGTGTAGGATATCTTCCTTATGTTGGCTGTTTTCTTTCTATTTAAATGAAAAAAGCCACAGAGGAGTCAATTAGACCAAGATACTTTTCAAAGGGTATACTAGAATAGGATGCATTACAAACAGCATGGTACAAGATCAGTTACTATTGTTCTTATGGTAAACTATAATGTCCCCCTGGTTGACTGGTGGCATCTGTACTGAACTTTCCTCTAGATGCTCAAACTTTGCACGATTGCCCCGTTCTGTGAATTTCTTTTTAGTAAGAAAAAAACTTTGGTCAATTATTTTTCAGCTGTCGCGAACTGTACTTATACTTCATATTTTTCTTCATATGGGTTTGGTAACTGAAGAGGACAATCAGCATTTCCAGCTTGGCCCAAGTACCACCATAACTTTAAAGCTGGCCTATTACTTACTAAGAGAAAACCAGCTGTTGAGACTATCAATAATCTTGATTTACCAGAGGTATAATTAAGGTATCAGTACAAAGTCAAGATAATGATTAAATACATTATGGATGAATATCATGTGCAGTTGTAGTTTTTGCTTTGTCCAAGTCACAAAGGAGCTGTAATCATCCTTAGTATTGTCTGGTTGAACGTGAGCCTTTTTTGGTACACTTTTAACTATATTTTAATTTTATTTTGCAGTTTTGCTCTTTCTTGTGGAATGAAGCGTGGCTCAATGCGTTGCCTTTGCAGAGAAAACTATGCTGGTCCCAAATGTGAAAGGTATAAATACAGCTGAGATTTCTGGTGAACAACCCAAAGGATCTCTGCCATTTTGCAAAATAGTACTGAAAAATGTAAAAAAAAAAAATTTATTAAATTCTGCTGTGGGCATTCATCAAATGAAGAGAGATTTAACTTGGATAATATTATTGATAAAATAACATAAAAATGTTAGGACTTACAGGTCCCTGCTTAGGAAACATAGTAATGAAGTAGGAGAGTATATCTTATGCAAACAGCTGTAAGCACCTTAAGATAAAAAAAGAGATGTATCCCAAAGGTTTTGATGTAAACCATGATTCATTTGCTTGAGCTTCAGCTTTTTACTATGTGGTTTACAAAATAGTTTATTTTAATTGAGTGCAGGTCTAAATGTGTTATTTTTCCTCTTTTCTTTTTGAAGATGTGCCCCAGGCTACTATGGAAACCCTTTATTGAAAGGAAGCACATGTAAAAAATGTGATTGTAGTGGGAATTCAGATCCTAATCTGATATTTGAGGATTGCAATGAGCTGACTGGACAATGTAATAATTGCATGCGCAATACCACTGGATTTAACTGTGAACGGTGTGCAAACGGGTATTATGGAGATGCCAAAATAGCAAAAAACTGCACAGGTATTATATATATATATGTATATAAAAGTTTGTGTTAGTAACTGACATGTTATCATATGTTTGTACTACACATTGTTAACATTGAATCACAAGCTCATATAATGTATATATAGACTCATTGTGGCTCTGGCTAGATTTAGAAATATTAAAGGCAGCCCTATACACAAAGAAATGACTTACCGTATTTGCTAGATTATAAAACAAGGTTTTTTTCAGAGCAAATACTCTGAAAAATACCCCTCGTCTTTTAATCGAGGTCGTCTTATAATCAGACCTCAAATAGAGGTCTGTCTATGAGACTAATATCCAGATCCCCCGCAGCACTGCAGGGGACTCGGATCATCCTGTCTGGTAACCTCAGCTGCTGCCGGCACTTCCACTGAGCACCAGCGAAAGCGTGGGCAGCAGCGGAGGTTGTCTACGCCCATCGCACAGACCTTCCCCGGCTGCCACAGAGGAGAATCCCTTACAGCGCTGCAGGGAATTCTCGTCTCTGGCAGCCGGCAAGCATCTGCTGCTGGAGGCAGAGTGCCCTATGATATGCCTTTTAACCCCCTTTATGTCGCTCTGCCTCCAGAAAAGCTTTTTTTCTATAAATTTGCATTTCTTTTCTTATACAAAATATAGCAAGAAATCAGTGCATACCCAGCAACCAGTATTCAAAAAACACATATCTAAGGCATTGATATTGGGGATTTATCTGTTTAAGCAGTTAAGAACATTTTGTTCTCCATTGCCTGCTAACCAGTACGCACAACTCTGGCAAGCAGGCTCCTGCAAGAAGGGCATTGTGCATAATACATGGCTTATTCTGTAATGTGACTAAAGAAATCTCACCGATTTGATCATGATTTCTAAAAAGCCAGCCAAACTTTCCCTAGTACTAGAGTACTGTTTCAATTGCCATATCAGCTTTGTTTGATAAAGAGTTAAACCATCCACTATTCATTCTTACAGTCAGAAATACTTTTCTTGTTAGATATATATGCATGATATAATAATAAACTTGAATGCATTTCAGAGGAGTTACATATTTGAGAAAGATAATATTATTTACTCATAGTGTAATATTAGCTCAATAGTGTGATACCTATAATGCAATCGCAAATGCAATGGTTAGTTGAATATGTATGCTGGGGTTAATATATATTAATTATACTTTTAGAGTGTCAGTGTTCAAAGTGTGGTACCACATTCTGCCATGATGTTACCGGACAATGTCACTGCAAACCAGGTGTCATAGGAGCTAGCTGTGATCGCTGTCAGGTGAGTACAGTATGGATAATTCTTGTAAAAATGCATAGAAAAAACATAATGTAGTAAGATTCTCTGGTGAGATAGGGATATTGTGTGTGTTTGACGTAAAAATTATGTATGCAGCATTCAGTATAAGCCCAATTTGAATAAGGATTCAGACAAAGTAAGTGGTTTTGGCTATGCTAAAGCCTGTTTTTTTATTTTCTTCATTAGCTCTCCCCCTTGACCAGAAGATAGCAGGATAGTAAAACATTTTCCCATGATCTAAAAAACATGAGGATCTTTGTAAATGAAAGGAAGTCTACATCCCCTCAAGTACATCCTGCCATAATCTCTCCTTCATGTACTCCATACCCATATATATATTAATATATATATAAATATATATTATAATATATATAGTATATATATTATATATATATATATATAAAATATATCTACTGTATACAGTTAGGTCTGGAAATATTCGGACGCTGACATAAGCTTTGTTATTTTGTCTGTTTAAAAAAATAAATTTAAGTTGCAATTGAATAATGAATATGTGCTTTAAGTGCAGTCTCTCGGCTTTACTTTGAGGGTATTCACATCCAAATTGGAGGAAGGGTCTAGGAATTACAGGTCTTTAATATGTAGCTTCCTCTTTTTCAAAGGACCAAAATTAATTAGGCAGTTAACTCAAAAGCTGTTTTATGGACAGGTGTGGGCTATTCCTTTGTTATTTCTTCATCAATAAAGCAGTTAAAAGGACGAGATCCGAGGTGTGGCATTCTCATTTGGAAGCTGTTGCTGGCAACCCACAACAAGGAGCTCTCAATGCAAAAAAATGTACAAGAAAAACCCATCAGAGAAACAGCAGGAAAGTTATCTGTGGCCAAATCAACATTTTGGTGCATTCTGAGAAAAAAAAAACCACACTGGTGAGCTCTGCAACACAAAAAGGCCTGGACGTCCACGGAAGTCAACAGTTGTGGATGATTGTAGGATCCTTCAAATTGGTTAAAAAAATCTTTAACAACATCCAGCCAAGTGAAAAACACTCTCCAGGAGGTAGGCATATCATTATCCAAGTCTACCATAAAGACTTCATGAGAGCAAATACAAGATGCAAACCATTCCCAAGCCTCAAGAACGGAAAGGCCAGAATAGACTTGCCAAAAAAATTTTAAAAAGCCAGCCCAGTTCTGGAACAACATTCTTTGGACAGATGAAACTAAGATTAACCTGTATCAGAATGATGGGGGGGAAGAAAAAAAATATGGAGAAGGCTTGGAACGACTCATGATCCAAAGCATACTACATCATCTGTAAAACACGGTGTAGGCAGTGTGATGGCATGGGCATTCATGGCTTCCAATGGCACTGGGGCTCTAGTGTTCATTGATAATATGACATAAGCCAGAAGCAGCCAGATGAATTGTGAATGTATAGGGATATATTGTCTGCTCAGATTCAGCCTAATTCATTGAAGTTGATTGGACAGCGCTTCACTTTACAAATGGACAATGACCCAAAACATACTGCGAAAGCAGTTTTTTAAGGCAAAGAAGTGGAATATTCTGCAATGGCCTAGTCAATCCCCCGATTGAGCATACATTTCACTTGCTGAAGACCAAATTTATGGTGGAAAGACCCACAAACAAACAACAACTGAAGGCAGCTGCAGTTAAAGCCTGGCAAAGCATCACAAAAGGGGGAACTCAGCATTTGGTGTTTCAGGCTTCCAGCATTTTATTTATAATTGTGTTGACTTATCCAATTACTCTTGAGCCCTTGAAGTAAGGGGACTGTGTATGAAAATGGTTGCAATTCCTGAATGTTTCATACAATATTTTTCTTCAACCCCTTGAATTATAGCTGAAAGTCTGCACTTCAATTGCATCTCGATTGTTTCATTTTAAATCCATTGTGTTGTAAAGAGCCAAAAATTATGAAAATTGTGTCAGTGTCCAAATATTTCCAGGCCTAACAGTTTATATAGCAGTTTTCTCACAATATTAATAACCTTTTTAGGGAGGTAGGATCCTGTCGATTATGTGACATAATATGAGACAAGGCATAAGGTAACTTTGACATTACACTATTTAATAGTGATCGGCCTATTTCCTGTAACTCTCCACTGACTGCGGGAAACAAATAACAGGAAAAAGCAGTAGTCTTATCTTACACAATACAATTGCACATATATTTTTGTAACTTGATAATGTTTCACATATTTTTTTTTACTTATTGTGTAACTATATCCACGTAGCCTTTTCACTGGGACCAGGAAAAAGGTCAACTTGTAATACAGCGTGTAATTCAACAATTCACGAAACCTAACTTAATCCTGGGAATTCTTTCCATTCACAAAAAAAAAATGTAACTCTTGCCAGCTAGGCTGCCAGCTGCAACATCTGTTGTAGTGTAAGTTACTGTATGTATGGAATAGGATAATGCCTGATTATGCCCTATGTTTTGTTTCCCAGGCTGGATACTATGGATATGACAGTTGCTTGGGCTGTCAGAAGTGTGAGTGCAGCGTTGCGGCTCTGGATAACTATTGTGATCCCGTAACTCAACAGTGTAAATGCAGAGATGGTACAGGAGGTCTGAGATGTGAGAGGTGCAGGCCTGGGTACTGGAATTACAGTCCATCTGGCTGTCAGAGTAAGTGCTGACAGATACAACACTGCACTTACTGAAGACTAAAGATCTTGCAGTCTGTAAAAATCATGTATGCCATTACAGAGGAAAAATCTCCATCAACATATCAGTCAGAGCCTGATGCAAGGGCAGTCCAGAACAGAAATACAAGGCAAATTTCCTCTGCACAAGGGAACCAGCTACATCATACGTACGTTTTGGCCTTCATGAGTCTTGTCAGTGGTGTCTGGTGGGTATCCGTCTAGGCACAAGAGAGCAAGGATATTCATGATTGGACTCACCTTTCCACAAGGATGGACAGCCGCCTAATAGCCTGTCCAAACAGACCCCACTGACTTCTGGGGTTGATAGTTCCCTTGTGCAGAAAATTTGGATTTAGATTCTGGACTGCCTTTCCACAGGACCAGACTGATATGTTGATGGAGATGCTCCCAAGCTGGGAATGCACCATAGGACAGGCTATTAAGTGTCTTTTCTTTTTCTATGCTATTTTTCCTTTCGGGGATATCTTGGGACCCACCCCAAGTGGAACGGTGAGTCCAGAAGTGGACAACCTTCATCTAATGTGCCTAGATGGATGCCAACTAGACTCCATTGATCAGGCACCTGAAGGCTGAAATGTCTTTTCGGATTGTTCCCTCGTGCAGAGGAAATTCGCCTCGCATTTATGTACTGGCCTGCCCTTCTGATATATTTTTCCTTTGTAATAGCACATAAGAGCTAATATTTGAGATGCTCCCAAGCCAGAAATATACTGCAGGACAGGCTATTAAGCCACTGTCTGTCCTCTGTGAGTTAATCTCAAATCTTTTTTGTATGGTAAACATTACCACCTTTCACATATTGTCTCGCTGATTTTTAAGAATACAGATATGTAATAGTTTCTTCTGTTCCCTTAGAATGTAACTGTGGAGGAGGGCCATGTAACAATAAAACTGGAGAGTGTTTATTAGAAGATCCTGATTCACCAGTTAGTTCAGACTGTTCATTCGGTAAGTTTTACAGGTTTTTTTTTAACAAAAATATTTTCATAATTACAATCTGTGTTGTAAGTAATTTTCCTCTACATGTTCTTCCAAACAGAAGATTTTGTGGACCTCTACCACTGCATTTAACTAGCTGCTCCATGCAGCCAGTATCCTACAACAGGCTGTAGTAACAGAGGTCAAGGCTAGACAATAGGCAAGCCAGCTAATGCTTCATACATTAATGCGTAATGTTTAATCTGACTTACACCTTTGGGCAAAAATAGTGATACAGGCACCCATAAATTGGCTAACCTTACACATGATCCTGTTGAGCGTTGACTCCTTCCTTCAGACTGACAGCATCACTGTGTACACTTTGGATGCAGCTGCAAACAGGGACATCTGAACTGCCCTTATCACAGCAAAGCAGGACATGGGATACACTCCCTAAATTAGAGACTGTCGAGTAATTTTCAGGCAACCCTCACAGGTTCTCATAACTGAACCAATCCCTGCCAACAACATATTGTAGTACTGTATTCTTCAAAAACAAACATTCTTTAAAGAACATACAAGCTGTTCCCTTGCTCCATGATGGCCTCTTCTATAATTATTTTTTTGCATCTTTTATTTTTTGTATGTTTTTCTATATTTTATATATACCTCTCTTTTTTGTGTGTACAGAATTCATTCTGGTTAAAGCTAGTGTAGAGTGGAAACCACAGAAGTAGCAAAATTGTACTTGTCATTCTCTGCTTTGTAGTAGGTTTTATTATTACTTTTATTAACTTTAGCCCTGGCACAGTGCTTCACAAATCCAGGAACAAGTCAAAATTTTGAGTTCTAAACATTTTGATTCCTAAGCAAAGTTAGCATATCTCTATTGATTGTGTTTTGGTTTTACTAGATTGTGATAAATGTATCTGGGACCTGATTGATGACCTCCGACGAACATCATTGTTAGTCAATGGAACAAGGGCAACTATACTGAGCATATCAACTGGTGCTGCTGCCCAAAAATACCTCACCAAAATTAATTCTACTATTTTCCACCTAAAGGTAAAAAATCTGTAAAATCTGTATTTCCTAGTCCCTGTTTACACAAACAAGTCCCAAGATTATAATGCTTCCTCTCTTTTAACATTACGATAAACTGGGCTGTAATTAATTTGGAAATTGTTACAAATACAAGGAAAAAGGAACCTGGGAGTTAAAATGAAAAAGCATCTTAATAGAGGTTAAAATTTGGTTACTACAAAGATGAGAGTTCTTTTTATTTATTTTTAAAAACATTTCATACATATACAACCCCAGTTCATTAACAATAGATAGAAGTGCTTCTTAATGGAAGGTACGGTGTTTCTGTCCATGTTTTCTAAGTAATACCACACCAGGACTCTTCTGTTTAAAATATTTGTTA
The DNA here is from genome assembly GCA_009364415.1 of Spea multiplicata. NCBI lineage: Eukaryota > Metazoa > Chordata > Amphibia > Anura > Pelobatidae > Spea > Spea multiplicata. The sequence goes on from VKOC01021949.1 coordinate 13,581, forward strand.
CAACAGAAGTATAACTTTTCAAAAACTTCTGTGCTGTATCCACAATGTAATGTGTTTGTTACTGAGGGAAATCCTAGGTCTTGGTTATACAAGTAATATAAGCTACCGGTATATGTGTTGTATAGGATTGGGTTGTACCGAGTGACACAATTCTCTTTACCTTAACTCAGGGGAGTTTGGCAGACAAAGAAAGCAAGTCCATACGTACAAACCTCCAGATTGACAGTGTTGAAACTGAAACTGACATTCTTCAGGCAGAAGTGAATGAATTAGCAACGAAGGTTGGTATATTTAAATAGTACATTTTGATGTACTTATTTATTAAGGGTTTGTAGGGTTTGTTTAAGTTAAGGTTCGATAAAGGTCTGGTGTGACCAAAAAAGTAGCCCTTGCTGATACCTTAATTAAACTGCCAGGTTCAACATATGGAGTGCAGAATTTTCTTTTCTTATCAGTAAGAAGCAACAAGTATTACCTTGCTATGTTTAGAAGTTGTTTTGGAACTGTAGTGGATGGCCACATGTCAGGCTATATATCAAATCAGTATGTGTTTTTCGGGGAGCAGAATATTTCTGATAACAAGCCAAATGTCCATCTTGGGACCTCAGTGTGCCTCAATCGAACATTTAGAAATTAGGAACAATTTGTTAAGTTTGGTTGCTATCTAGTACGTTAGTATGTATAAATAAACAACATATCTCCTGTTGTAATAAAAATGTGCATTGTATAAACTGCCCCGTCTTAAAGCTCAATAGTATAAATCTGCATTATTTTAACATGTGGTCTATAATATCAGATCAGTTTTCACACTGTGTTTGGAATGTTCTGCACTGCACAGTAAATAAACTTGGTGTATAAACACTGGTCACGATATTCTAAACTTGTGTTGATATTGGCTATTTCTAGGGAAATCTAGCAGAGATCAAAGGCTCTGAGATACACAAGGAAACCATGGACACAAGCAAGCGAGCTCATCTTATTGCACAACAAGCTAATGATATAAAGGATGGCATACAAGGTATATATGTTAGTTCTGGCTTTACTATTTTGATAATTCTAGCATAGGTTTTAGCATCTAATTGTCATTATGTCATGTCTCATCCCTTGCCCTCATATTATTATTATTATTATTATTATTATTATTTTTATTATCTTTTATTTATATAGCGCCAACAATTTACGCAGCCCTTAATACAATACATATATTTAAGGGATACAACAAGACGAGAATTGACCGACTAAGATAAACCGATACATTAGGTGGAGAGAGTTTTTAGTCCACTTATGTCTCTGCATTTCTTAATATACACGTGCATAGAAGAATGCACAGACACTAAAAGAAATCTGTTGGTTCGGAACAGGAAGAATCAATAGTCTTAAAGATACACCAGACATGCATTTAAAATAGTACCGAAAGAGGGCAGTGACTACCCCCATCCGTAGATCCAATTTGTAGAACTTATAAATTGAGTTGGGGCCTTATTCCACCCCTGAGAATAAAGTTTGACACCCAAGTATTAGTAGGCTTTTATAGTGATTGCATGGCTTTGGTATTGGGTTGATTACTATTTTTACTTATAATAGCTATTTTCATTTAAGCTAATAAATTGTTGAAGGCCACTTTTCAAACATAAAACGAGAACATTTTTATATATAACGCACACTTGTTTGGGAACACAAACATTTTGTTTTTTCATAATGACTAGGATTATCAGCTGTAGAAGGCATTTATTTTGAAGACCACTAATTTGGACATCATGTGGTTTAGGTAGCACAAGTATTGATTACACATTGTATAAAAAACAAACAGACAGATACACTGACACAAGAAAATACACTATAGTTACAACACACATACAATTAGCATGTGCCTTGTACCTTATTTGTTTGATGACATTATATATGTAAAAGCATGTTTCATGTGTGTGATCCTTCATGATAAAAACATTCACTGATCACCAATATTTGGGGACAGCAAAAGAATCTGGCACTTCATCATAGTACAGTCCAACAAAATCCATATTTATATTGCCTGTGAAAAAGAAAAAAAAGACAGGTTCCACTGCTGATGTAGTAGGCATTCTCTGTTTCAGACTTCATTTTATCTATGCAACAGAACTGCAAAGAGCAGCCGTCAAAGCTTTCCACCTTATTTCTTGACTAGTAGACGTTCACATTTCTGGTGTAAAGCTGTCAGAAAAAAAAAGATATCTATCCAGTGATTATTCAGTGATCCATCCCAAGGAAAGAGCTTCTTGATTTCTTTTTTTTTTTAAAGAAAAAAATCCAGATGCAAAATTGAAAAACCTCTGCTGAAAAAAGTAACACTAGTCCACCGGAGCTCAATGGCAGAAGGTTGAAATATGCAGAATGTATTTATATACTCCCCTGCACTAGCAGCCCCCATTGATTGGAAGATGCATTGCATCCTTCCTAGTCTTGAATGGGCCACATCCAAGTATATGGAGGATCCAATGCATCTTCCAAACAGACAGTCCCATTTAGTTTTTAAAATAGATGATTTCTCGATAGACAGTCCCTGGGAAACAATGGTTTAAATTCATGCATACCAGGAATAAGTGCATCATATTGTAATGTAGTGCTCTGCCCCGGGGACCAAAATAACTAAAACACGTGTCTCCATACACCTCACCCCATCCGCGTCAAAGTGTCTCCAAAGGTCCTTCTCTATGCTCCCGTCTATCTTCATAAGTTTTCTCATGTCTCTTCTTACCATTGATCCACAGCATCATGCATCCCCCTTAACAAATTAAGTATGCTATTAGATTAATCTCAGGCCATGGTTACAGTACTTTTTTACAGTTTAAAAAACTGATAGGGTACAGAATGGCATGTCATTAGTAAATCCAGCCTACTAGAAGACATTTTGTGTTTTCTGCAAGATTTTTCATCAATATATGCAATTTCATTTTGTTAACAGAGGTGCTTGATAAGATCATATATTATGAATCCCTTCAAGGGGAAGTGAGTGTCACAGATCGTGCCAAAAACCTGCGTAAAGCAGAGCAGATGCTAGAGGACATTGCAATTATTAACTTCAGCCGACACCAAACTCTGGTTCAAGAGGAGACAGATAAAGCCAACGATTGTGAGTTCTCTTGATTTTTATTTTTACATCGAGATATAATATAAATGGCAACAATGAAATAGGAGGGAAGAGGAGGGAATTTTATCAAAAAGAAACTCATTAGGGCCATTTTACGGCCACAGCTTTAATGCAGTAAGTTGTATATTGGGATTGTTGCCTTTGACTTTTTCATAAAGGGTAGCATAAACATTTAATTGGTAAATAAAATTCTCATTTAAAAGGTATTTCATCTTTACAATAATATTTGTCTGTTCTCGATAATTACTGTTTACAGGTTTGGATGTTTTCTTTGTAAATATCATAAGCTTTTTTGTCTGTTGTGACTTATTGCTGCCACCTTTTGGGGGATAGAAAATTCAACACTTTGAGTCTGCCATGAAATAACAATTCACCTAGTGAAACTCCATATTCATACGCTTGTATCATTATAACACATAGGTTTTATAATGGAGTAGAACCTATGAGTGTTTATAATGGCTATCCAAAAAGCTGTATAGGGTCCACAACAGGTGCATGTCGCCAATGAGACAACGCTATTGTAGATGTATGGAAAAATTATATCTATGGAAGCAGCATAATGTAGTAAATAACCTGCTTACACATGGAAGGCGATTTGACCATATTTAAAACCTGAACGTGCAGCTTGGTTGTTTGTTGCAATCAGCATAATTTTAATGGTGATGTCCTGATGTTTCAGTATTAAGTGAAGTTCTGGAAGACTGGCAGCAAATACAAAACAATACACTGGCTCTGTTTCCTGACATTCTGGAGCCTATTGCAAGATATAATGAACAGATTCAAGATCTCCAAGAAGCAATGCACAAAGCTCGGGAGCAAGTTGGAAAAACAACAGACGCAAACACAGAAAATATCGATAGGCTCCAAACATATGCTGTAAGACGTATTCCGTTTTCTCCACAAATTAAGGTTGCATGTATTCTAACAAGGCTTCAGAACATCTATTGCAGGGGCGTCCAACGTGCGGCCCACGGGCCAAATGCGAGGTGCGACACCCCTGATCTATTGCATTGTTAGAAGAGATAGCTTTGTAACAAACGTTTTGTGTGATTAGACAAACATGAGACACTTTTTTGATGACTATTTGAACCATACAGCATCAAGAGTTTATATACAGCAAACTCTATTAAATGAACACATATATAACACTATATTTATTTGTTATTCGTTATTATTCTATATTTGAAAATCTCAAGACTATTTCTTTACCTAAAAATGACTACAAGGGAATCATCTTAGTTTTTGAAATCCTCATTCAGTGATTGGGCTGCAATTACCGATTCACAAAAAGATTATTAAAGCTTCCAACTTGTTTGATTCCATTTAGTGAAACTTTGTTCAGTCCCCGTCATCAAATGAAGTAAAATCGGGACATTATGTTCTAGCTGAAAGGAGCCTAGAGAATATAGACGTAATTTAGTGCAATCATATTCATTGTCAGATCTCGGCAGATTTCTGTTTATTCACATCTAGTTATCTAGAAAGATTGGATATTTAGCTAGAAATGTTCTTTTTTCGTATTTGTCCTCAAACTATATAAAATTGTATAATGGAGCAGTATGTTTATTTCCAGGCATCAAAAAAGAAAACACAGAAAGTACAAAACTGAATTGCATTTGTGTGTTTTTTTTTTAAATTTATCTATCCATCATGAAAATATAATAATAATTATGTTTATGGAATGTGTGACACATAGGGAACACTTAGTGGACATTAAAAAGACTAATCATTTCTTTATATAGCATTCAATGTATAAGACCATATGATAAGACCCTGGCCATACTCAAGACATTGGATTGCAATAACTGGAGCACAACTAAATTTAACAGGTAGTTTAAAAGGTGTTGCTGTAGTTTGCTTTCGAAGTTATGGACAGTTAAAGCTTTGTGAGTGCCCAGTGGTTGGGATAATACAATTACTGTATACTTGTGTGAATATCTCATTGAATAAATCCTTTTTTTCTCCACCTAGGTTCAGTTACAGAATGTGAATGACGCTGCAGAATCTACTAATTCCACACTAAGAGAGGGTAGAATGATCTTAGATGATTCATACATAACTATTGCAGATATTGAGGATATGCTTAAGGTAATTTTAACAAAAGAGAATTAAAACCATTTAAGACCAGTAAAATTCCATGATTGTACATTATTGTATTTGTGCAACCTGGAAAATATTTTGTTGATGGTGTGGTCAGATACACTTACATTTTTGGAGTGTTCAGGTATTATGTTTTAAGGACGTTAGTTTATAGATGGCGGTAGCAGAATAAAGCATTGAAGGGACAGATTTACAAGCAGCTTTGGGGAACACTGCCCATTGATTTTTGCCATCACCTTTGTTTTTATGCCGGTGGCCGTGATGCATCTGCATTCCTTAAAAATTACACAAATACTTCTTTCTCCTGTGGCTTCATGTACCAGAAATGAGGGTCTGGGCAAGGCCAGATCTCTTATAAGGCAGGAGATCTAGTCCTCAAGGCACATCTATAGTTCAGATTTTATGAATCCCCCTATTGGAGTTAAAATAGTGCTAATAAATAAACTATGCCCTGTTTGTGTGCCTTGGAGGGCTCGGTTGGGAGTCATAGCGCTAGACCACCAAGGAAGAGGAATATTGGTAGAAGGAGCCCCTTCTGACTCCAGTGCCAGTTCCTTTCTGTGGCTTATATTTTAGTATACCACAGAACTACAGATGGAGATTTGAAGAACTACAGTTGAAGCTTTACAAGTCCCTACTAATAGACTGATATATGTTTCATTTGGGTTTGATTCTCTAAGCAAAAATGTTACTACAAAGAACAATCTTTGTGCTTAGGTGATTTTTATGAGTATAAATGTTTATGTGCATTTTTGTAGTATGTCTGTATTCCACACTGTAAACCTCTTGATTTTTATTTTTTTAACTCTAGAACATGTCTGGACACCATGCAGAAATAGATGGTGCGAACAAAGGGCTCCAAGAGAAACTTGCAAATTTAAGTAAGGATGTTGCCGATACTGTTCAGCAGGCAGTCAACCATGCACTTAAACTTCAAAGGGAAGCAGATGGACTTACAAGGTAAACTTTGTTAGATTATTTGATTCAGTGTCATGTCCATATTCCTTTTAATTATTTTCCATTCATTTATGTCAACAAAATAGACAAGAAAAAATGGAGATACCAGATATCATATACAAGTGCAAAAAGCCACAGATTGGATGATCAGATATCACTAAATCAGAAACTGCTCATAGAAACATAGAAATTGATTTTACAGCCAAAAAGAATAAATGACCACAAATGTATTAAGACATATATACCTTAATTGCTTATGTCCCATTATGTTAAAGAGGTAAAGACCCTTCGTTTCTTGTGCCCTAATGTATGCATCTTCATGATTTGTTTGCAGCAATTTAAACGATGTTGACACAAACGGTCTAGTTCAAAAAGCCATTAATGCCTCCAATGTGTATGAAAGGATTGTAAATTTTGTTGAAGATGCCAATGAGACAGCGGCAATGGCTCTGAATATTGCTGAAAGAGTTAATGATGTAAGTTACAATGTTCTTCTATATGTTATTGTTTTAAAAAAGGCAAATAAATGGTGCTATGGTGTTTTCAGCAGATCAAATTACTACGAGGCATCTTTGCTAGACATTTTTAGACATGTACCATATTTTTTCAGAATATAAGGCACATTGATCTGTATCATTCCATTAATAAGGAAGCGGTTAGGAAATACACAGGGTTGCATTGTTCCAAATCACTTCATTCTCCCTTTATCCCTGGTCTTTGTGTCCATCTGCCCTCTTCCTCTTGTCTCCATTGTACATCTCCCCTATCTCAGTGTATCTTCCCCAATACTCTGTTCCAGTGCCTCTCCCCTGTCTCCTCTGTCCCAGTGCCTCTCCCCTGTCTCCTCTGTCCCAGTACCTCTCCCCTGTCTCCTCTGTCCCAGTGTCTCTGCTCTTCTATCCTTTTCCTGATGTATCTACCGTCCCACCATCCCTGATGCCTCTACTCTATTCCCCTGTTCCTGTGCCTCTGTCACACTCCTCTGAGCCCCTTCCTCTCTTGTGGATTACACACATGGAGCCCAGCAGTAGTCAAGAGTTAGTGTCGCTCCTGTGAGCTTATGGATCACAAGTAATGTGACCCAACATTAGCTCCTGTGTTACGTGGCCTACATATTTGGAGTTGAAGATTTACAGGCTTTTTATCATATGATAAAATATAAAATAATAAAAAGTAGTGTTTGGCAAACATATACAAATAAGAACACCTTTATTTTTCTCACCCAGTTTAATATGAGCCCCCTCTTTCCACATGTTTGTTGCTTTGTATGTGGCTACTAAGAACAACATTGTACAATGTATTAACACAAATTGTATCTGTTGACAATGTTTCAATCTTTTGGATCATGTGAGTGCACGGGATTAGGCCCAGTATACTAACCTTAGGTCATGTTGTGTTATTGGGCCAAGAGACTGAACACCTCATTCCCCTTCGTAGATCGTACCCAAGTCTTAATAATGTAATGAGAGCAGTACACATTATACCCTTCACCACACAACAATAATCAAATTGGGGTGAGATATGTATTCCTTGGCATTTATTGGCTGTTCAGTTCTTCTATTTTGCTTATTCCATTATTTATTTAGACAGAGTAAAAACGGAACACATTGCTTGAGTCAGTACATAACATCATTAGAGTTATAATAAGTGGAAATGCAATACTGACAATACATATAGAAACCAAGCCCACTCTTACTATCGCGTATCAACCAATCTGTTATAAACCATCACTGGAATAGAGTCCATCTCTCAAGAAGTTTTGCATCCCATGTTGGAAGTGAATACAGTGAATTTTCTTAGAGAAATGGAAATATGTAGGGGGAGGTCGATTTTTCTCTTAATAACTGTTTCAACAACCTACAATAAATAACACTGCGTTATTTAGTGCAAAGGCGAACACTCTAAGGAAAATGCACACAGGAAAAATGTTTTTAACAAATCATTTTTATCCAGGTGCTATTTCATCTATTCACTTGCAGTGTTGAAATCATAGCATTCAGTGGGATTATTATGTGTGGCTTTCAGTAATTTTTACAATGTAATTGTATTCTTGTAATGCAAGTAGTAAATTCCAGTGCTTCCATGTAACAGACATATCACAAAACTACTGGATATTTCATGGTTAATGTCTCTATTTATTATGTTTGAAGGCTGTGGATGGAATTGACAACCAGATAAATTACCATAAAGTTGGTAGTGATCGACTTCTCTCACAAGCAAAGGAGTTGCAGCTATCTTCTGGAATTAGTAAGTTGGTGTCTCCTTTCCTCAGTCTTGCAATTTTCTGTGTCTTTTAAATGCATCATACTTTTTTTTTAACAAATTGTGGCTAATAAGTAGGGTAGACTAAAACTTGGGTCAACCAGAGGCCAGCTTTGTTGGTTTCGGTTGTGTTAGTTTTCAGTTGCGCTGGACTTAGTAGGGTCCCAGCTACTCTTACATCCCATCACATTTAACTGTTGACTCAGTATGGTCCTACTCAAGCCAATGCCGGGCTTAACTTCACAAATGCCCCTGCAGAAAAAAAGGATTTATATAAAATGCAACCCTAATTGCATCAAATAATCAAAACTGATTATTGTCAGGCCAAGAATAAATGTAGAATTCGGTGCATTGACGTAATGTAGGTTCCAACACAAGGAAGAAATTTAACATTAATGCAGGGGTGCCACATTCCCCACTTTGATAAACTGCTCAATCACCCCTTTAAAACAGCATGTATCGAATGATAATATCCTGTTTTTGTTTGTTCAAAGGCAGTGAATTAGGTGTAACTGAGACCAAGCAGCGTGTTGATGCTGCCATGTACAGGAAAAATGCTTTAAATGAAAAATTGGCTAGTGCTATTAATCAGCTTGAAAAGGCAGAAGATGGTAAGTAGATATTGCTTTTTTATTTTATTATTTGTTTTAGTAATGGGAATTGTTGATTCTCTACACACCAGAATGTGTTTTATTAATACCATTATTCAATACACATTATAAGATATTCTAAGAGGGAAACAAATTTTTTTTTGGACAGTAAAGTTCATATCAGATGAAAAAATTATATGTATAAAGTGTATTGACAACCCGCAGCGGCTGTGTAGGGAGTGCCCCCTGATCCAGCGCCACCCAACATTTTTCTCTGAGCTCCAGGGCCTACACTAAGGTCTCCAGTACCCTAGGCTATAAATGCCCCTTCCTGTACGCACTTGCCTGCAAACTGCACAGCTTCCCAAAAATAAGCAGTAAATGTGTACAGCCCCATACCTGAGAAGAACCTGCAGTCTTGACTGACTTATAGTCTGACTTATACACTATGCATAGATATATATTCATTCTCTGATTGCTTCATGCTTAATCAATGTTCATATCTGTGAAAGGCATATTTACACTCCTTTTAATGTGTTTGACAGATGCCACCAGAAAGAGGTTAGAAAAGTCTAAACTAATGGCAGAAGAAGCTTTGAACATCACTGATATGGTGTCTAAAGTGACTGGTCCAATGTCACAATATGCACATATTTGGGCACAAAATCTTAACACTTCAGACTATGATACTTCTGCATACAACACAGTTGTAAACTCAGCAGGAGAAGCTGGTAAGTAACTTCCATTCAACTAAATGGAAGATGCAACGCAAACTCCATCCACTTGGGTCTGCTTTTTCATGGGAGTCATTCAAAAACTGGGTGGTATTTGTATCCCTTACCACAATAGACTCCTGCGACAATAAGCCAGAAATACCCTTCATACATTTGGTTTGAGAAGAGGAAAGAAGTTTGGTGTGTAGCATCTTGTAGGGGACACAATCCCTCTTTGAGTTTGGAATCCCCCATCCCGATAGCCCTTTAAACCCCTAAAGTATGTGTCCCTCTGACCATTTTGAAATACAAGTGGGAGTTCTATAACTTTTTTTTTATTTGACTGATATATGTCTTGATTACCTCATGTTGAGTACCACTACTGCTTGGACAAGCATATTTGTGGTTGTTCACAGCATCAGGGAGACTTTATGTCCTCATTAAATTGTAAATCTTATTAAATTCTTAATCAACTTCTAGATATATTCCCAATGACTCTCCATATTGTTAAATCTCCTTCAAAGCATTTACAGATGTAACAACTTTCTTTTATTGTTGATGTTAATAATAAAGCTTATGAGCTTACATACACAGTCTTTATAAAATATCGTTGCTGTTGCTGCTCTTTTGATATAGATATTAAGCTGTTGCAGACTCCAATAAAATGTGTCATAAAGACTAATGATTAGCTGAATACCCTGCAGAGTGGTAAAACTATTTCCTTTTAATTCATATTTCAGTGAAGAACCTAACACAAGTGGTCCCCTTGTTGCTGAATAAGCTGCGCACTGTGGAATACAAATGGCCTTCAAACAACATTTCATCTAGTATAAGTCGCATCCGGGAGCTGATTGCACAGACAAGAAGCGTGGCCAGTAAGGTACGGAACATACCAAAATTATTATATGCAAATAAGTAATTAACTTTCAGTTTAATTCCACAGTTTAGATTGTAGAGCTGTACCGTATTTGCTTGGTTATAAGATGACCCTGATTATAAGACACCCCCCAAAAAAAAAATTTGAATATTAATTTAGGAAAAAAAGAAAAAGCCTGAATATAAGATTACCCTATAGGAAAAAAGGTTAACTAGTAAAAAGGTTAACTATCATATTTGATAAAAACTATGATTGAGAAAAATGCATTTCTTGTTTCTATTTCCTTTTATTTTCCAACCTGCCCCACCCCCCAGTTATGCACATCTACCCCCAGTTATGCACATCTGCCCCGCAGCTTGCTACTCTGCCCCCAGATATGCCTCATACCCCCCCTGTTTGCCATTCTGCACCCCCTGGTATGCCTTATACCCCCTATTTGCCACTTTGTCCCACTGATATGCCTTATACCCCCCTATTTGTGTGGACGAGTGTAAGTGTGCATATAAGTCAGTGTTTTTAATCTTATTTCCAATAGGGTCATCTTATATTCAGGCCTTTTCTTTTTTTTTCTTTCATTAAGATCCAAAGTTTGGAGGGTCATCTCATGATCGGGCAAATCTTAACGAATACGATAGAGAGTCCCTGTAGAATATTCTTTACACTGATCAGTCTTCCTTGTATTTTAACTGCAAAGTGTGACGAGCTAACCAGCCAGCAAACTATATGATGTTTTTATTATTATTCTGTTGTTATAGTCATCGTTATTCTCCATGGCACATGTCATGATGACTGAGAAGTAACATGGGCTGTTATAACCTTACCATCTCCAAAGATGACCCTGTCTCACTGCTCGTGTTACTCAATCCATACAAGCTGTCACACTGTGCAATGATGTATATCTCTGTTTATTACCTGTTATGTATATTCCGTGACACCAAAAAAGAACAAATACATCAAATAAATGTATGAAATCAATTTTATGTATAAAACAATATTATTGGAAATAAGAGATTTAAACATAGAGCACATGCACATCTATAAAAATAGAAAGAAAGCATTGATTGCACAGTTTTATATTAGTGCAAACCAATATCAAAATGAATACATCACAATTGTATTATTTTCACTACATGCATGTAATATGAGCCTATGTTCTGTGAACAACTGAATTTGACATTTTTCATGTGGTTTCAGTTTTTCGATCACTAGCTATGTGAACTACCGGTATATGAAGATGTCTGCAGCATGTTTCTGATAGGACATAGAATCTGACTACATATAAGAACCAAGTCGACTTTTGTTTGTATTTCACCACCAGGTCCAAGTGTCTATGAAGTTCGCAGGGAATTCGGCTGTGGATGTGAATCTGAAAACAGATATGGCTGATCTCAAGGCATATTCATCGATAAGCTTGTACATTAACCCAGCTGCACACCAGAACCAGCCACAAGACAGATTTATCATGTATTTAGGAAATAAAAACGTAAGTGTCTAGTATGTGTGATGAAAACTTTACTCTGATGATGTTTCTCTGCTGCCTTGGTGAACAGTTGGGAGGTAATTAAGCAAGGCCACATAAACATGACTCTGTCTATAAGCTCAATTAGACGATCAGATGTTTAAACCTTAAACCTTTCTAAGAAAAGAAGCCTCTCCTTTATTTGGTAATTATGCTCTTCTATATACCTATATTCTAAAGGTACAAACAGTATGTCACAACTAGTTTCAGTCATATCACCTAAAGGTTTACACTGTGCTATGACAACAAAACATAGGCGTAAACAATAAAGAAATTAGAAAGAAAAAAAATATTCAATTATGTCGATGTTCAACATAAAAAGGAAGTCAAAGTTTGAAAGCATATGAAAGATATTTGTATTACAGAAGCAAACAGTCAGCATACACCTTTACTTCTGCTATTAAAGGTCTTCCTCTCTAGTCACTCAAATTCTGTATTGTAAATTGTGCCCCTCTAGATGCTTACAGGCCATGCTACCCAGATCCTCAAATGAAAAAATGTTGATGGATCATATGTTTTCCAATTTTCTGGCAATTGCAGTTTTTTTCTGTTAATATAATATGAACAAGTAGCTTTGATACCTTATGGGGAGCTTCCTCCAGGTTAACGCCTGAGAGACCAGGCACAGAAGTGATAAGATAAGAAGATAAGTGCAAAATCTTCTTGAGAAGATGATCTATTTGTGTGCAGAATTGTTTTAGTTTGGGGCATTTCCATCAGAGGCAGAGGATGTTATGCATCTAGTCAATTATTTTAAAGAAAGCATTTATGATATATTTATCTTTAATATGCTGAGTATGTAACTGTGTAGCTAGCAGTCTGAATGTCCCATGATAATGTAAGATTCATCTGTTTCTTTATTTCAGGGAAAATCCGACTACATGGGACTTGCAATTAAAAGCAACAATCTGGTATACGTATACAACCTGGGTAGTGGAGATGTTGAGATTCCCCTGGACTCCAAGCCTGTCAGCACCTGGCCAAGTTATTTTAGTCTAATCAAGCTTGAAAGGTAATTTTATCGAGCCAAAAACATTTATGATGTAAGATCGCTGCACATTTGAAAATGCTTTGTACTGAGATAACTAACTACATAGGATACAGTGCAACATCCAGGTCCAAAGGGACCCAATGGTGCTATATCAGGGATGCATGTGTTTTTGTTTTAGTTCTGTGTATCCTAGCCTGAAAACAAGTAGTATAATTGATTTTTAATTGAAATATCTGTGCTGAAGTTGTAATTTCCAAAACTGTGACCTGTGTATCGCCCTTGGGGACTGGATTTGTGCACATGTGCTCTGTACACTCTGCGCTTCACTACCCTTGTGTAAAGGCGATGAGAAATGTCTCTCTAGGTTTTCTAGCATGTTTTCCAGTGTGTTAGGCAAAGTACACACTCCCCCCTCCTGCATGCTTGCTGGAATAGGTAAGAACCTCCGGATGTTGCCCCTACCACAATGGTGCACTTGGCTGTTACCTTGTTTGCCTTAATGTTAAGGGAATCTGTTGGTGTTGCTCAGTACTTTTTAAATCTCTCTAATCTGTCCATAGGCTTGGACGGCACGGCAAGGTGCTTTTAACTGTACCTAGCCCAAGTAGCACAGCAGAGGAAAAATTCATTAAGAAGGGTGAAGCTCCAGGAAGCGATTCTCTGTTGGACCTAGACCCTGCCAACACCGTGCTACTAGTTGGAGGAGTACCTGCGGATTTTAACGTAAGTGTACAAATGTGTAAACAGCCACAATAGTATCTGTTAAATGGACTAATGAATTAAATGAAACCACCTTTCATATGATTAAAGTCCCATTATTGAAATTTTTGGCACAGCTGAGTCTTTACCAGTTCAACAATATACAACTTCTAAAGATCATAAATGCCTATATCTTGGCAAAGCTATGGAGATTGCTATGACTAAAGCAAAGGGTTTATATCATTCTACCCCATAACCAGCGTTATACAGGGCCTAAGTAATATATCTGCTGGACTTTTGGCCTGGCCACAGGGAACTTTGTTCATCTTGTCTTGAAATTGTGTATTTAATACTACATCACATCAGAATATAAAAATAATTGTCCCTTCTTTGTGATGCCCTTGGTTGGATCAATTCACTGGAAGCTACAGTAATGAAATCTCTTTTCAAAACCATAAACCAGAATCAGTTTTTGTACATGACGTTCAAAGTATTTTTGGTAATTTTTATGCTTAGATTATTTTTATGGGGATGATTACAATCTTTTATTGATTACAAAAAAAATAGCTAGAAATTCCTCACCAGAATTCCAAGAAACAGTTAATAAGTCTCCATTTCCAGGAATGTGAAAATAAGTGTTCCCCTGATTGGCTTTCTAAATAAAAATGGGAACATGTGCAAACGATTGAAATAATGCGCTGAATTCGGTATTATAAATGTACAGCCAGAATGAATATCCTGCTGTATGCTGTTTAAAATACATGATGCATCATTTACAGTAAATTGCTTTCAGCCTTTATAAAAACATACCAGGGTATTTCTTTATATAATACAACAATTACAAGCTAAATAGATGTTTTTAAGTGGTAAAACATCATTTAAATTGTGCAGTTGCTGGCACTGCAACTATTACTGACGCATCTCATGCCTGCTTAGCAACAAAGCTGTTATATAGGTCACAGCTAACGCAGATATGGCATATTTTATTAGTAAATAATGTGATCATGCTAGGCTGTGTGCCAAACACTGTGTATATGTGATTTACATCTGCTTGCTTGTGATGTTTCTTCAGCTCCCTGCCAGTTTAAACCTACCAGGCTTTGTTGGCTGTCTGGAGCTGGCGTCTCTGAACAACGATGTGATTAGTTTATACAATTTTCACAACATCTACAACATAAACACAGTCACAGCACCACCCTGTGTCAGGTAAGGAGAATCCACTGCAGCCATTTTACATGAAGTGTAATGACATCTATTCTTTATTTTTATATATAAATAAACAGATCCTGATAACGCTTGAAATGGTGGCCGACAACAGACTCCACCGAACAGACTGTAGTCTTTTCTCTATAACATCTATATAGGTGATAGTTTATGGCCAGGTAGCATCGTTTTGTTTTTGTTGATGAGGATAAAGCACTATAGAATGTCCATTTTTTTTTACTCCAAAATATATTCTTGAAACAGTAAAATGTCCAATGTTTCATTATGTTATGTTGGTTTCTAGTAACAAAAGTCAAAAAACTAAACAAAAATAAATACATAAATGAAATTGACAACACTCTAGCCAAACTCACAATGGCCAATGAGGAGTAGCACTCTGCACCTATACTATTCACTGAGTAGCTTATATAAGTGTTGCATCCTAGCTGAGAGAGTGGTTTATTTTGGTTGGATTTGTAACGTTACATACGTTCAGTCAAACTAGCAGACTACCCCATGAAGATTGAGTCAAATTTGGCCAAAGTGCTTTTTTGGCATGGTAATGATTATCACATGGTTTATCTGAGGTTTAGAGATGTTAACCGGTTTCTCCTGGTCTCAGGATCTAAAACCAAGATCATCTTACAGGCTGCATATCAACACAATGTATTGTACGTGTGATGTCCTACTTACTTACCCAGTGGCATTACCATGCACAGTGTACCATGACTATCATGGTTAATTTCAAACAAGTTAAAGAAAATATATGAATACTTTACCTATTATAACTGGCTGTTTCCCTGTATTAAGTGTATTTAATTCAATTTATAACAAAGCCTTTAACAATACAGGAATATGTAATGTGAAATTCAAGCAGGAGACATGGGCTATTTTTTATGTTTTGATATGTAGGACCACTTTAGCTCTGGCACAACTGTATTAGGTATATGGTCATTACAGACTTGTCCATCCAAGACTGCTTATGAAATTGGATCCTTTATTCAGTGGCTTTATTGTCACATTCAGACATTAAGTTAAAAATGGCCCTGCCTTCCTTGCTCAGAATAATACATTTCTGTCCTAATTGACGATATCCAACTCCCTAGCTGTACTGACCAAAGCCAGACCAGGTTTCCCAATATAGGACAGTCCTTTTTCTTTGTCAGGACTCTGGGAAATATGGTAAACATCTAAACTGCTATTTAGTGTGGTCTTTTGCCATAGTTTTATATTTCACTCAATATATGGTTATATTCTACATCTTCAATAATGGGCATACTTTTTGCCTTAGGAATAAGCTGGCCTTCACCCAAAGTCGTGCAGCAAGCTATTTCTTTGATGGCACTGGCTATGCTCTTGTGCGGAACATAGAAAGGAGGGGTCGATTCACCCAAGTCACACGCTTTGATATTGAAGTTAGAACACCAGCTGATAATGCCCTTATCTTCCTTATGGTGAATGGAGTGAGTATGGTTAATTTCTTTCAGCACAATAAAGCATAGCAATATGTTAATATGTATATGTGGTAAAACAGGGAGCTACCAAACATCCAGTTTTTCACAACATTGTGTGTCTGTCGATTGGCACTAATCATTTTCTAAATGCTCATTTGGTTTTCTAGACCAAGTTCTTCAGTCTGGAGATTCAGGATGGCTTCCTAAAACTGCTGTATGACTTTGGATTCAATCAGGGCCCTATTGTTCTGGAGGATTCTATGAAGAAATTCCAAATTAACGATGCAAAATACCATGAGGTACTGTAATCACTCAACAAACCCTGAGTTGGACAGTGGGCATTTTACTATACTATGGTCGAATGTTTTTAAACCTGTCCAAACATAATGTATTTTAAAGATAAATTGTATTAAAAAGTCTTAATATTTTAAGTAGGATCACAGGACAATGGACATGTTGATTTTATAAAATGACACTGTTAATACATATCTAATAATTTTAAAAAAATACCAAGCATCCAGTCATGTATTTAGTTATAATAAAGACCTATTTCAGTGTGTAAAACTCTTTATGGGCCTTGCTTTGTGCACTGGGCACATTCATGCTGGAATAGGAAAGGACCTTCCCCAAACTGTTAAAACAAAACTGGAGGCATAGTATTTTCTATTCCAGCATGACTGTTCCCCAGTGCACAAAGCAAGGTCCATAAAGACATGGTTGGATGAGAGATGGTATGGAACAACTTGACTGGCCTGCACAGACCCCTTGTACAAAATAGTCCCATTTTACATAAGATGATGATGACGATGATGGCAAAAATGAGACTACAGTAGTCTTGGTCATACATACATTTTTAAATAAATACAATCTCTGTATTTGCACTAGCAACAAAGGTTAAAAATATTTCCTACCTCTTCACAGTGAACTAAACATTTTGTGTAAACAAACTTCTCTACATGATAACAGACAATTTCCTTTTTTTTCAGATTTCTGTTATTTATCACAATTCCAAGAAGATGATCTTACTCGTTGACAGAAGACATGTGAAAAGTGTTGACAATGACAGGACATCAATTCCTTTCTCTGACATATATATTGGAGGGGCTCCATCACAGATTTTGCGAAAGTAAGAATACATCAAGTCACGACCATTTAATCACATATGAAGTCGTAATGTTCTCCTTTTTTATATTACCATATTCTACAATTCTCCAATAGGCCACCCTTTTCTCCCCTAATTAAAATCTTCAAATTAGGGGAACGGCCTATAGTCAAGGTTTCGATATTCAGGATGGTGAGCAGTGCAAATTTACCTCCCCTCTGCCATCTCAAAGGTCCCAAGCTTCTCGAAAAATGCATTCAAGAATATCCCTGACGCACACTCTCTCTCAGTGTTTTCCTACCCGACCACTTCCGTGTCCCTGTCTCTTTTAATGCAGCTCCACAGCTTTAATGCAGGCTTCTTCTCTTGCTTCTTCTTTTTCTTCTGTCTTTGTACACTTCTCCCCGGGATCAGCTCCATTGACCAAGCCTCCTGATTGGGGAAAAGTGGTGAGGTTGTCCACATGGTGTGCACCCTAGTTCTGGCCTTTTACAGATGTGCTCTCAAGAGGCCGGAATATTGCAGACGGATTTGCAGAGAAAGAGAAGCATTTGTGGAGCTAGGGAAACATAGACAGGGTCACAGAAGCAGCTGACAGAGAAGGTGGATGTTAAGAGAGAGTGTGAAAGATGAATGAGAGTGTGAAAGAGTCAGTGAAAAAAAATACTATTTCACACTTCTACTAATTTTCTTTAAAATTACCTCAAACTATAACGTTGCGGCCGATAATCGTGACAGTACGGTATTAACCCTTTTAATTGCCTATTATTTAAAGCAAACAAATATTTTTTTCATATATGGAAGAACATCATGTTATATTCACCAATATATAAGGCTAGAACTTTTTATATACTATGGCAGAAATGTAAATTGTGTCATGATTTTCCAACAGCCTTAGGAAATATTAATTTCCTCTTGTTGCTAATGGTGTACGCTTGCATAAAAATGGGGGGGGGGTGAATGCTAAAAGTCGTTAATATTCATTCTGCATAATATTCACTGAAAGTTGCAGATGATGAGTTTGTTGATATACATAGTGCCCACAAGATAATGTGAACTTTATCCTCTCCAGTATGAGGAGTCATCTGGCTGCTGACATTTCCTACAAGGGATGCATGAAAGGTTTCCAGTTTCAGAAAAAGGATTTCAATCTGCTGGAGGAGCCAGAAACTATTGGCATTAGTTACGGCTGCCCTGAAGAATCACTGGTATGTTCACTGCTTCACTGTGAATCACTTGTTAGAAACCGAGCAACTCAGTGAGATGGAGCTCTCAGGAACTATGAGGCTCTGCTACCTTACATAAATAACAGGGACACGTGGAGCATGAGGATTTATATATGTATATATATGATGTGTAATGATCAGTGTATAAGAAAGCACTTAAAATGTGAGAGTTAATCATACCATTTCTTTTTTTGAATTTGGCGTACATATTTCCAGAATGGATTGTCATGTTTTGTATACAGTCCTGTAAATCAAAGCTGATATCTCTATATAAATAACATATCTCCAGCACCTTTGTTAAAGCTTTAATGTGGAACCAAATATACAGAAATGAAAATATGGTTTGAATTTTGTTGTTACTATAATTCTTACCAAAATAGCAGTATTCTGCATGACAGAGGGTTATGTTTTGTATTAAAGGGACACACCAATGTACCATATAGTCTCACCAATTTTAAAAGCCATATTAACATTTTATTGTAAGTATTTTAAGGTCCACTCCACTGTCTGTTTGGTTACAGTTTTGGCTGCTTGAAGGGCCTTATGCAATGGAGTCCTGTTAGACCTAATGGCAGGCCGGACAGCACCATACACTCACTAAGTGGCAGATCGGGTTCTGTAGCGTGCGACCAGTGGCTGGATATTTCCAGCCTCACGCTACGGGAGCATAAAAACGTAGCATGCCGCCTATCATATCCAGCCCTCGGCTGCACTTACATCATCAGGTGGCCGTTGGCCTTAAAGTGCCCGGGCCCCCTCGTCATTATCAGTCTGGCCCTGCTTAATGGAACTCTCATGCAAGCCAAATACATAATCTGCAAGACAAGGAATAAGGGTGAAGGAAACATGCATTTGCAAGGGAAAGAAAAGTTGATTCTAAGTTACACTCAGCTGTCATATGCACACGTGTGTCTGGAGTGTCCCTTTAAGAAACACACTCCAAGACTCTTTTATTGGAAACTACTAATACGCTTTTTAATGTCAATACAGATGTCCCGCAAAGCTTATTTTAATGGACAGAGCTTCATTGCTTCCAGTCATAAGTTGGCTCCCTTTGATGCTTTTGAGGGTGGTTTTAGTTTCAAGACATTACAGCCCAGTGGCCTGCTGCTCTATCACTTGGATGGGGTAAGAACATTTTTCATTTTGCTGACGGTTAAAGTGCAGTCTTCATGCTGGGGTTTACATTGTGATATAAATTCTTTCTATGTTTGTTCTAGAATGATGTGTTTTCTGTGTCCATGGATAAAGGCTCGGTGGTCTTACAAATAAAAGACATCAAAGTTAAATCCCAAAATAAACAATACAATGATGGACAAAGTCATTTTCTTGTTGCAACCGTCTCACCAACAAGGTAAATCTTGCAAAAACTTGCAAAACACATTGATGGTTAGAAAGTAGCATTTAAACCTCCTAAATATTTTTATGGGAATTTGAAACCCTTTGTTTTTATGGTAAAACCACTTTTAAAAAGCTTGTCTCTTGAATCACCTTTTCTACATAAACCCATCAAAGTGCAAGAATACCTCCATTTTAGACAAGAAAGTTTTACACAGGTTATTTTTTACGAATATTTTTGACACCGGATACTGAGGTAAAAAACGCCTTCAGACCAGAAGCACAAGCCCTTTCTGGCATATTACTCTGCCAAATCTGATGTTGAATTAATTGATCCCTTGCCAAAAACAGTTAAGAATTCTATGAAGTGCTTGCATAATGCCACACAGTTTCTCAAGATCAGTCCTCAAGTGTCTCTTTTAGTGGATATTTTCAGGTTCTTCTTTAGGTAAGCATGAATCAGTGTCTGACTTTCAAACATGTTCTAATTAGTCAATTATCCACAGCTAAGAAGATACAGTTAATGCTTCAGTCACAGTTTTCCCTCACATAAATGATTTCACATTTTTATACAAAACATGAAAAAAACAAAACTTGAATGATGAAAAATTAAATGGTAAATTAAGGTAGGACGGAGACAGAGTTGCAGTTAAATAATCTAACTGCCATAGAGTTCTATCTTAACAGTTTTGTTTCTTAATGTTCTTGTCTGTTAGCATGACATGTGGCTAGTCACCTTTGTATAAAAGTGAAAATGAGATGTATTATGCTCGCAGGTATCAACTGATGGTGGATGAGAATGATGCAAGCTTTCAAGAAAGGGAAAAAACAGATGCCAAGTCTCCCATGGCAAGAAAATTCTATTTTGGTGGTTCCCCTCCTGATATGTCACAGGCCAACTTAACAGGGTGTATCAGTAATGCATATTTTGCCAGGTATGTTGTCTCTGCTGTCTTATGCACTTTCATATCTAGTCGTCACAAAACTGGAACGCTCAGACTCTGTAGATGTGCACTGTTGGGCCAGCAGTTAAATGGCGTGACCTCTGTTCCGTGTAACAAAGTAGCTCTGGGTCACCAAGTCTTGAAACCCAAAACTGAGATGTCCACAAGAACTTTGCTTTCGTGGTTTTTGGTAACAAAGAGCAAAGGATCAAAAGGTGACAAACCTTTATAATTATTTTTTAAACATGCCCATATTGGCATAAGTGTATTTCATGTTGATGGTGCTTAATGGTTGGCAAATACAAATATATTACCAACAAAACATTTTCAAGGAGAAGATTCATAGCACCATTTATTGTTAAAAGTTATTATTGATTGCCATGTTTTCCTTACTCTAAAGAGTTGACAGAGATGTAGAAGTGGAAGATTTCCAGAAATACACAGAGAAAATCCAAGCATCTCTTCATGGCTGTCCTGTTGAGTCCCCACCTATGGCCTTGTTTCACAAAAGAGGAGGCAAAAATTCCTCCAAAGCCAAGGAAAGACAAAAAAAGAGAGTAAGTAAGACTGAATTGGCAACACCTCAAATGAAAATGACTAGTTAAGCATTTTGGACAGTGCAAAAATGAAACACATTTTAGAAACACTGACACACTGTAGTGTATGTTAATTTGATACCAACTCCTTTTCATGCTTGCTTTTGTTTGTTAAAGCAAAGAAAAGACAAAACAGTGCTACCGATGCCCATATTTGACTCCAAGGCATTGAAAGAAGAACATAACGTGGAGGAAAACGCTCAGTGCTCACTGTCTAGAAGACCAACTTCAATTATGGGAGCTTATCATTTTGGCGGGATAGCAAATAGCCGCCAGGAATTCAACCAGATTCCTGAAGGGTTCTACCAAAAGTGAGTAGTGCAAAAGGATTTGATTATATGACATGAGTTAAAATGCATTTTGCGTGGTTAATCTCAGTTTCTGTAGTCAGTGGGAATTTTTTATTCCGTTACAAGAAGGACATTTATTTAAAGTAGCAGAATCCAGTTAATTCATTTAAAGTGGACAGGTGAGACTTGCATTTACATTTGGGAAACATATAAATACTTTTCTACCTCCTGATTTCAGGTACTGTACAACATATGTACAGAAATATGTTAAATCTTTGACATCTCTTTTAGTGGTGTCCATAACTACAATAATATGACTGCGATAGATTAAAATGTATTATTATTACATAATTAGGCTGTGATGTTGATAAGTGAATGAGCCCCTGGCTCTCATATGCTTTCATATTTATCATTTACAAATATTTACTAAATATTTTTTCCAAACTCCTGTCAGCAACAGTTCCTATTAATATATCTCTTTTATATTTTAGTTGATTCCTCGTAGGGTTTCTAAAAATGTAGAACTCATAGGTCCCTTAAATCTAAAGAATATCTTACTTTATTACCTAATTCGGTCTACTAAGATATGTCACACACTTTAAAATAGTATTTAAATTGATATGGTTTAAGCACCACATATGCTATAATTGATGAAAAATTAGTAAAGGTTTTGTCATAAAGGAAAGTTTTTCATTGTAGTAAACTATGCAAATAAAAATAATCCTCGGGTCCTAAGCAATTTTCCTTTTTTTTGTCTGTCTAATATATTTTTGATCCGCTATTGTCAAATGTATGTATTCTGATTATCCGCATGGCTAATTATGTTTTGCAGGTCAGAATTGTCTCTTGGTTTAAAAACATATTCATCCTACGGAATGATTTTCTATATATCTGATAAAGAAGAGAAGGACTTTATGAGTTTGTTTCTCTCTGATGGCCATCTTGTGTACATGTTCAACAATGGGCAGCAAAAGCTAAGAATCACAAGCCAGGAAAAATATGACAATGGCATGTGGCACAATGTAAGTTCAATTACTTTTTTAACTGGTGTGAAGATCTAATAGGAATTTTATTAAATACAAGATTGAAAGCTTGCGAGCTGGGCCCTCTCTACCTAAGGCATCAGTTTGTCTTAGTCTGTCAATTCTCGTCTTGTCACTCTTTCATTTGACCTGACATCAAAACGTAGAATCCAAGTACTAAATGTGACATGAATATATATAAACATAGCTTTGTTTCTTCCTCAGATTATATGCACCCGTGAAAATAACAAGGGTAGACTAGTAATTAATGGCATTCGAGTATTACAAGACAGTGGTTTTGCAACTGATGCACAGTGGAAAGTAGAGGCCCCTCTTTACGTAGGAGGAGTGGCACCTGGAAAAGCAATAAAGAATATACAGGTAATCGACTTTTATAACTGAAGAAAGTCAACAATGTTGCATTATACTATATTATTACCATTATAAGAGTAACTCAAGATAACAGACATAGAGTTGTAGACATATAAAATTTGGTATTAGAATTAAGATTTTTCTTCCTCTCTCTTCTCTTTCTGCTTCCTCATACCTTTAAGTATATCTTCTGGGGAAGAGGTTTTTCTTTTCTGGGCTATAAGTTTCTTTTCTGCTATGTGTTCTGTTAGAAGAACTTGGGACCATGTCTTAGGGTTATGTCTTAGGGACTCCCAAATTTCAAACAAGCTTGGCTCTTGGAACTGATCCCTCTTCTCTCAAACATGCTTATTTAATTAAAAAAATATTTCATTTCCTTAGATCAACTCTGTGTACAGTTTCAATGGCTGCCTGAGCAACTTGCGTCTGAATGGACACACTGTAACATCCCCGTCTCAATCATTCAGTGTGACTCCTTGTTTTGAAGGTCCCATGGAATCCGGAACCTACATTTCATCGGAAGGAGGTTACATCATTCTTGGTAATTAGCTACAGAATGAAAACATTATATTACATCTGTGGCCTTGCCGTGAATGCGTGAGCAAAAACATATCTTTTACAGAAACATAGTGTACACAGCAGAACAAAATGACTTGCTGTTTTGATGTATGATCCATTCAGGGGGAAAGGGTCCAGGAAAAACCATTGAAGAATTCAGTTTTGGTCAAAACACCATATATAAACAAAATTAAAAGTATAGGCTATAGATACCGTTCCAATATTTTTACTCTTTAGTATATTGGGGTGATATGATATGGTTATATGATAATATCATCATTAGAAACAGCCAACTATCTAAATTGGGCAAATAAACAAGAAGAAAGTACTACTTCACTTCAGTCAATAGAAATAGCAATGTCATGTACTTCATAATTCCTGTGTGTTTGCAGATGAGTCTTTCAACACAGGGGTGAAGTTTGACTTAGTATTTGAAGTGCGTCCCAGAAGCAGATCTGGAGTTCTGATTCACATCCAAAATGGCAATGGAGATTATCTAAATGTGCATATGAAGCAAGGACAGGTATTTTATACAAATATACGTAATCCCTATGCTAATGCAATGAAAATCTCCAGAATATATAGAGATATTGCTGTCAGTGACATATTTCTCATGTTTTTATGCAGGTCTTTGTGAAGGTGAAAAATTCAGATTATGAGTTCTCCACCAATGTCATACCTAAACAGGGTCTGTGTGATGGCCAATGGCATCGGATTTCTGGTGTGTAAATACCTACAATGTCATAATTTGTCTACAATACATACATACATGGTATTTATTATTAGACACAAATATTTTTTTTATTTATATGGTTTTCCTTATCAACACTTGCATATGTATTTTTCTTGAAGAAATTCAGGACAGGTTGGTAAGGGTAAGAAATATTTTTGCTTTGGCAAGAAAGAGTGACCGTAATCTCCAGTTTTGATGATTTTTTAAAGATATTTACTTAAAAATATTCATGTTTTTACTGTTCAATTAAAAATCATTAGTATTTCTTTTTAAACTGGAAAGCTTGAACAAAAACACATTCGAGTAGAGGAGCCATCAAAATGTCCCTTGCTCAAACTCTCCAGCGTCATACAAAAACTATGCATCCATTGTACCACTCTCCCTGTGGCTTCTCCCTGCTTTCATACTTTGAGTTCATTATTAGCTCTCTATTTGTTCTAATCCTTGATTTATTAATTTCTGTTCTAGCATGTTTTCATTTTGTATTATCCTATGTCTTATTGTTTCAGTGATAAGAGATTCCAATGTTGTGCAGCTGGGTGTAGATTCTGAGATAAACCATGTGGTTGGTCCTATTAACAGCAAAGGCCTTGACCTAAAAGAACCCGTGTTTGTTGGTGGTGTGCCAGGTAAGGGCTAGTTACCTAATGTCATACTTTATTTGAACAGAGCTACATAAATAAACTATACAAAAGAAACATGTAAGAAAGTATTTTTGTAGCAAGATAAAGCTTTTACAAACAAAGATGTATCAGTGCTCACCATAGAGATACTATTCCACTTAAATAAAATTAAATCATATTCTCTAGTGTGTTGCAAAAATAAACATAGCTCTTCTGTGCTAATGTATTCTTCTTACGGTTTAAGAACATAAAAACAACACTGAACATTGATATAATTGAAAATTGTAAGATTTGTATTTCACCCTTTCACTGGCAATAACCTTCTGCCAATGAGATTTTATTCTGATAAAACCCAAGGGGTGATCAAATGCCATTTTATATCTCATAAAAATAAGTTTATGCTTCTCATATTTCATAGCTTCTTCAGTTATATTATATGGTATTTAAATAGTAACACATTTTTATTTTTCTTCCAATATTAGATTCTTTACTCCCTCCAAGCCTGACTATGCGCAACTCCTTTACTGGATGCCTGCGCAATTTCATCATAGACCGCCGGCCTGTAAGATTCAGCAAAGCATCGCTTGTCAGTGGGGCAGTCAGCATCAATACCTGCCCTGCAGCGTAAATGTCCACAGTCTACTGCACAATCTTACAATAAATATACAATTTACTTAACATTATTGGTTTCAATGTCTATGTATGTGAGATATACGTGACACTCAATGCAGTGCTTTCTGAATGGATTAATTCTATTAATACGTACACAACCTGAGGCAGAGCAGCAAGGCTCCATTTATAAATTAATAATTGCGGTACAATCTGTGAGTATTTCTTACAGTCATATAAACTATAGTGTTTAAATGTCAATACATAGACCAGTTCAACAGATCAAACAGAAATAAAGGCTTTCTACGTTGTATAATCTCTAATAAACAAACTGTGTTCTTGGGTATGCTCATTGTCAAATATATGTACATTGTTGGCACATGCAAGCAAGGTAAATAGAGATCTTAATACAGATCTATGTTTGTCCATATGGTTCCATAAACATAGTTATTCATGGAATAGACAAAAAAAGCAAGTACTTTTTATTTTGTTTCCTTTGATTTTATCCAAAGCTGTGAAGATTTCAAAATGTTTTATAGTCAGAAGACAAAACATGTCATAACACCTTTCTCACAAGTTATTCATTTTCCATATATGCATTAACAATAAAAACTTCAACAATTAACAATAAACAGATGCCATTATGCAAATCACTGTGTTAGTTCCCCACCTAAACAATTACTTTCCTTTTGGTCCCACTTTGTCAATCCATTTTTTGAGTATTTCATGGTTACTGTATCAAGGTTACTGTCGCTACCTGAGTTCTGAGCTTTAAGAGTCCGAACTTTTTAAAAACAATGAGGTGCGATTAATTACTATTAACATAAGTTTACCAAGACTTTGTATGTGACCTTGTGGTAGCTACTGACATACCTAAGTAAGGTAAAAATTAAGTTATCCACACAATGTCAATTACATTTTGCTGTTTATATACACATTATAATGACATTATTATGACTTCTTATGTTGTACAACTTTGTGATGCATTCATTACTAAACATTCCTAGAAGAGAAGTACATTGAGAAAAAAGTGTTTTGTTTCCCTAATTGTCCCTGCTATGAAGATTCGAAATAAGAGTACCAGAGTACCAGATTACTTCTGAGTCAAATGGGGAAATGTTAAACCATAACAAATCATTGTAAGACTCTATGCTTGCCGTGAAAACAACCACAACCCGTTTGTGTGTTTCACATTTTTAGGCCATTTCAAAAAGAAAGGAAAACTCAAATGTTTCGGGCAAATTTCCAAAACCAAATAGCTGCTCCTAGTCTTCTATGGGCACAGTCTCCTGAAATCTGCATTGCTTCAGTCTTTAATTGCAGTGTAATCTGTTGACTTTACAATGGCACCTCCTCTTGTTCTAACTCATCTGCACCCATAATCTCACTCTTTGTTAAATGTTTGTCATGCTGAATATTGATCTTTTTTTTACTATTGAAAATATCAAAGATGAAGGTGGTATCCCTCTAGGCACATTAAACAAGAAGGTCCATATCTAGATTCACATTTACACTTGAGAAGACCCATCAGAGATTCCTTAAAGGGAGAAAATATATATATAAAGGCATGAGAGTAGTTCAGGCCCTACATAAACTGTCCTAGCAGCGAGTCTTTGCTAAGGAGAGTCTCAAAATTTAGCTTTGTCTTTATTCTGGGCATTGACAGGAGGAAAACGTTGCCTTAAAGAAGTGATCGAGATGAAATATGGGGTGTCTGGAGATCTTTTAAGGCGTTGTAGGTCAGCAGGCCAATTTTAAAATATGTTTGTGACGGAACCCTCCATCACTGGGACCACTGGAGAGGCCTGACTGCCAGGCTCCTCCCTACTGACTATGGGCCCTGGGTTTGTAGAGACTTCTGTGGCTACCCCGAGCAGTGTCTCGTCTCATCACTGGCTGAGTGGATTATCTCCAGCAGACAGCCAGGATCTGCCACCAGGGAGTGACTGCCATTGTTTTAATTTAATATCAGACCCCTCCATCCCATGGTGCATTATTATGTTGTATAAATCAGTCTCCCCTCCCCCCATTGTATTGTTAATCCCTTTACTGCCCCTGTCTCTGGGAGGCAGATTAAGGGGGCGGTTTGTACCCCAATATCTTGTTTTATGTTAATGTGTGTTTTGCTGGATATATCCAGCTCTGTGTGTGTGTAAAATAAATCAGTCTTCGTTTGGTTTTACCCTACACTGAGTCTCGACTAGTGACTGGGGAACCGGGAAAGTGTGTTGTCCCAGGCTAAAGGAGCACAAGTCAGTGGATGTAGTCGGTCGTACTAGCCAGCTCTGTGACAATGTTCGTCATTTGATTGGAAGCCAATGCAGAGATTGGATAACAGATGTTATGTGAGTTTGGTCAGTAGTCTGGCTGCTGCATTTTGTACTGCCTGTAGGCAATATGTTTTACAGAGGTGCTATAGTGGTCAATAGTGTCAGAGATATCCATGAGGATTAAGCTAGAGTAATCACTTTTGTGTCTCAGCATATGGAGATCATTTAGCATGCAGACCATTGCTGTTTCTGTGCTGTGGCGGCATCAGAAACCTGACTAGAAAGGATCAAAGATGTTATAGCTTGACAGATGGGCCTCCAGTTGAGTTGACACTACCTTTTCAATGATTTGTAATTTCCATGCAGTCTGGGTCTAATTGAGGTTTCTTTATGAGGGGTTTTACTACTCCTTCTTTAGAGGATCCAGGAAGTTTCCAGTATTTTTGCGAGGGCTGAGGAGAGTGCTTAAGTGCATGTCGATATACAGTTCTGATCAAAAGTTTGCATACCCTTGAAGAATTGGTGATGTACCATTTTCAGCAGGCAAAACACATTTACTTTTTGTGGGATTCATATTCAACTGTAGGTTATAATAAAATGGCACCAGTTCAAAAGCCTGCAATACCTGTGTATTGCCACCTTTAGCAACAATGACAGCATGCAGTCTTTTGTAATAGCTGCCTGTAAGACAGGTTGTATAGCTGCCCATTCGTCATGGCAAAATCCCTCCAGGTCATGCAAATTCTTTGGTTTTCTTGCATGAACCGCATGTTTCAGATCTCCCCAGAGTGGCTTGATGATATTAAGGTCCGGAGACGTTAAGTCAACTTGGTCATGTGCTTAAGGTCACTGTCGTGCTGTAAAGTCCAAGAGCATCCCACACGCAGCTTTCGTGCCTGCCAGTATTTTCCGATACCATGCTGCATTCATCTTGCCATCAATGTTCACAAGATTCCCCGTGCCTTTAGAGCTCACACACCGCCAAAACATCAGTGAGCCACCACCATGCTTCACAGTGGGAATGGTATTATATTCGCTTGTTGACCCACCTCTCAAAACATTGTGACCATAAAGCTCTATTTTGGTCTTGTCACTCCAAATTACAATGTGCTGAGCCATGTCAAGGTGTTGTCTGGCATATTGCAACCAGGCAAATTTTGTGACATTGGTACAGTAAAGGCTTCTTTCTGGCAACTCCACAATGCAGCTCATATTTGTTCAAGTATCGTTGTATTGTGCTGCTTGAAACAAGCATAACGTCTTTTTCAGACTGTATTTCTCCTGAGGTTATCTGTAGATATTTTTTTGTATCCTGAACAATTCTGCTGGCAGTTGTGGCTGAAATCCTTCTTCGTCTACCTGACCTTGGCTTGGTACCAAGAGCTCCTCAAACTTTCCACTTCTTAATTGAATAGTACTTAATGGCATTTTCAAAGCTTTGGATATGTTTTTATTAGACTTGCGCATTCGTCTTCGGGTGAACATGAAAACAAGCACGAAGAGGCCGTTTTTTTGTTCGTTCCGAAGGAACGTAGAACAGAGTACAGTGCCGGCAAAACGTAGGCAAAGACGAAGACTCACAATCGAAGATTCTTCGTGATCGTCTTTGTTTTCGCTGCGCAGCCGCCAAAATTTCAAACAGGAGTGAGCTAATCCTCGTCTATCCATTCAGCTCACTCTTGTGACGTCACGCTAAGGGTCTCGTCCAATGCC